>NDXB01000060.1:482572-602537 GCA_002631895.1 Agapornis roseicollis
AAAATTCCCCCCCCCCCCCCCGAAAAATATAGGCTTCCCTTGCATTAGTGCTGCCTGTCATGGAAATGCCAAGGAAAAGCCTTATAGGAGTATTCTATAAGAAGTGATGTAATTCCCAAACAAGGCACTTCAGTTAAAGGAATTAAGGAGACAAAGATGGACTGGAAGCCAGGGAGTGCTACTTCCAACCTTGCCTTCATGCTGGAAGCCCCAAAGTGGATCCAACAGTGGATAGAGTCTGCTCCTATGCAGGCAAAGCACAAAAGCTCTGTTGCAAGATCTCCTGCACCCATCAGCTGGAACAAACCTGGTGCCTCCAGCAGGTAGCAGAGCTCAGTTCTCACTACCTGCCTGTCAGACCAGTGCTAACACACCCAGAACAATGGGAGAGCATAGGGGTTTCCTCTCTAAATAGCAACAAAAAGCTCAGGGCACCACCAGAGCCTTGGTCACGGTCTCCTCCTGGCTGCTGAGGGTATTTACCCTCAAATCTTGAGAGCACGGATGCACCAAGTAACCCTTCTGATAGGGTGCAGCCTTTACAGTCCCAAGGGGCCATGTTCCTGGTAAATCTTGCAATAGCAAAAAGCTAAACCCAAAAGCATCTGCCTTTTGTCCATGGAGTCAGCTCCCCATTCCCCAAACAGGAAACCTGGATTTGCAGTGGGAGGAAGCACAAGAAGGTATTTACAACAGCTGAGCAGTGTCACCTGGGAGAAGTGACATCTCTTCCAAGAGCCTGGAACTACATTCCCGTCACACCAAGAAACACAAAGTAATATACAACTCTTTGCTTTGCACTAAGCAGCAAGTCACCCATCCAACACACCAGTATGCTCTTCAGAATAAAAGAACCCTTTAAAACTACAACATTTCTGACAATTTGGTCCTTCCTTCTTTGCTCAGCATCCAAAGATTCATTCCCAGGTCAGCAGAAGCTCTTCCGGAACAAGACAACCCCAGAGCAGGGGCTGTTTACAGCCATCAGACCCCAGCAGGGTGTGAGTGCAGCTCAGAGTGCTCTCCAGTCAATGGGCTTCTTCCCAGCTTTCTTGAGCAGCTCATTGGTCTTGGAGAAATGCCGACAGCCAAAGAAGCCTCTGTTGACAGAGAGGGGTGAGGGATGCACCGTCTGCAGGACATGGTGGCGTTTCTGGGGAGCAACAGAGGAAACCACTCATTAGATTCCTGTTTTTAGCTCCCAGAACAAGGCTGGCTTCACCTCTGACCAAGTGGGATGGCCCCTCTTTACCTCCTCAGCCACCAGCCTGAGCACCCAAAGGGCTGGCCATGAGGCCTAAGACTTCTGTCCCACTGAGCAGAGGATGGACTACATGAAGCAGCAGTAATACCCTGGCCATTGTTCAACTGCTGTAAGCGTAACAGCAAGTTTTATGCTATTCCTAGAAAAGGCAACAGTTCTGTCCCCAAGAGGAGGCTTTTCTGACAACACAAGGTTACACTTGCTCCACTTCTGTTGCTTAATCCTGGCAAAGGCCAAGCTTGGACAGGGAACTAAATCTGACAGCAGAGGTCAAGCAGGAAGAAAACCCCAATTCTGTAAGGGAAGTGCCCTCTAGTGTCCACCCAACTGAGGAAAATAGAAGAAAGAGAGGAGGAGAAGCTGTACCCGGTCAATGGAGCTGCCTTTCTTCTGGGCATAGGCTCCCCACAGCATGAAGACCACCCCGTGCAAGTTCTTGTTGAGCCAGGACACCACGACATCCGTGAACTGCTCCCAGCCTCTCTCCTTGTGGGACGTGGCCTGGTGAGCCCGCACCGTGAGGACAGCGTTGAGCAGCAGCACCCCTAGCAAACACACAGTGCATGGAATAACAGAGCGGGTCTTCACTTCTTCCTGCTTCCCAGAGCAATGATAAGTTCCATTTCCATTCTATGGCATCCACTAAGCATGTACTCAGAATTGATTTTGTCTTTCACTGTTTCCAAGCACAGGGCTGTTTTATTACAAGGCCTTCTTATGACCAACAGCAGGTTCATTACTAGAGCATCTGTTCACTCACCTTGCTTGGCCCAGCCAGTCAGATCACCATGACCAGGATGAGTGAAGTCCTCAATATCCGTAGATAATTCCTTGTAAATGTTTTCTAAGCTGCAAGCAAAAACCACCAGAAGTTTTTTAATGTCTAAAGGTAGGAGCAAACAAACAGCACCATTCATTGCTCTTATCCTAGGCAAGAACAGCAGTGATTTCAATTGGATTTAAAAGAACGCTCCCTGTGAGGGTGCTGAGGCGCTGGCACAGGGTGTCCAGAGAAGCTGTGGCTGCCCCATCCCTGGCAGTGTTCAAGGCCAGGTTGGACACAGGGGCTTGGAGCACCCTGCTCCAGTGGCAGGGGTCCCTGCCCGTGGCAGGGGCTGGAGCTGGAAGAGCTTTAAGGTCCCTTCCAACCTACCCATTCTAGGATTCTATGATAATAAAGCCATTTATAGAAGCAGAGCAGCAAGGCCCTTTGAGTGCCTGGCTGGAGGCTAAATAAGGAAGTCTCAGCACAACTGAAAATGCAAATTTACACCCAACCACACTCTTCAGAACCACAAAGTACCCAGAATCATTCACGCTTCTGCACTGATGGGTTTTAATAAGCAAAGCACAACTCAGCTTGAAGCATCACAACTCAGTTCACAGCAACCATGGGGCTCACAGCTGTGAGTAAGAAAGTTGTAATTTGCTTGTAAAAAGGGGTTTGCAAAGCAGGCATTATCATACCTGGGGGGAGGTGGAACAGGCTTCTGGACACTGAAACAGAGCCCATGAGCTTGATTAGGGCCATGGTATGGATCTTGTCCCAGAATGACAACTTTCACCTAAAACCACACCTTTGTTAGCACTCAATTATTGTCAGTATAATTCCCAAAAGAAGGCTTTTGAACAAACTCTATCCTAAACCAAGCATACAGGCAAACAAAACCCACCCCAAACCACCCAAGAACTGAAGTTTAAACCACTCACCTCTCATTGTAAGCAAGTTAAAGATCGCAAACCCCACCTAACACTAAGGATTAGCATCCCCACAGCTTTGCTGCCAAGATTACAAGGATAATTTTGAGTGCAGAAAACCAGCATTTCCATGAGCCATAGTAAAACCCTTTATTAAGGTATTTTCCAAGTAGTGTTTTTAACATTCCAGTTTTAAGGCACTTCTGCTATAATATTTCAACACAGCTGGGATTGTCTTAAACATAGTTTCTGGGTTTGTTTTTTTTTTTATTATAGTTCATTACAGGCCAATTAAAAACAGAAGAGATGTAAAAGAGCCAAAAATCAAGCATGCCGTTAAGGCACTAACACTGGAAATAAGGGCAAAAGTCCAACTGAAGTTTTAAAGAAAATTCTATGACCAATAAGGGTAATAAAACGATAAAATGTCACTATCAAGGAAGAAGAAACACCAGGATTTATAAGTTATGTGAGAGAAACAGCAGCACCTGCATCACATGGGACTGAACAGACCAAGCATCAAGCAACCACACCAACATCCCCAGCCCTGCCTTTTCATAGTTCTAAAAGCAGCAGAGCCACCTCACACAAACCCCGCGGCTCTACTCACATCCCTAATGTCGCACATCTGCGTCCAGGTGAAGACTTGCTCGGGGGGTGGATACACCGTGTAACGCTTCCTCTCTTCTGCCACGAACTCCATCAGCTGCGGGGAAAGGAAGTGAGCCCGGGGTTGCGGGGAGCAGCGGCCACCAGGCCTGGGGCCACCTTCATTCACTGACTCACCTGCACGAAGTAGGGCTTGGAGAACTCAGCAGCCAGCTGCCGCCGCCAGCTCTCCCCGAAGCCCGGCGGCACGTTCCGCTCCGCCAGCCGCTGCCGCGCCGCCTCCTTGTTCTTGCGGATCCGTTCCAGCTGCTCTGGGCTCAGCAGGAAGCCCGCCCCCGACCCATCTCCTGCCGCCTTCGCCTTCTTCGCGGCGCTGACCTGGAAGAGGGGAGTCGAGAGAGGGTTGCAGAGCGGCCTGGGGGCACAGCGGCCGAGCGACAGCCGGAACAGGAACCCTGCTGCTACCATAGCTCCATCAAGCACCCCCCTGCGCACGCGGATATTTCGCGGCAAAACAGCGTCGGGCCGCTCCCTATTGGCCGCGGCTTGGCGCGGGGCCCGCCCACAAGCGGGAGCACTAATTCTTTTTCTCCCTATTGGTAAACGGCAAAGGGCCGGCTCCTTCTGATTGGCTCGCCGCAGCCTGCAGAGAGGAATTCTACCTAGCAACCGTGGCGACAAGGCGCTTCTCAGCATCCATTGGAGGGCGGCGGAGCGTGGCCTTGATTAGCAGCTCATTCAAGCGTGCTGGGAGCGCGGGGTTTTGGGGAGCGCGGGGTTTTTGGGAGCGGTGGTGCAGGGAGCGCTCCTCTCACCCCAAAAGCCCGCCAGCGCTGCGCACCCCACCTGGCCCCGAAACCCCCTTTCATCCCTAGTCCCTCTCCCCCCTCCACAGCCGCCCCCAGCCGCTGCTCCAGCGCCGCTGGCTCCCCCAGCCCGCTACCTCAGCATCATCGCCGGGCTCCGGGCAGCGGGTGCGCTTCTCCGGCGCGGCCCTGAAGAAGGAGTGCAGCGTCTTCTGCCCGATCATGGCGGCGGAGGGGGGGGACGGAGCGCCGGCGGTGCGCTAGGCAGCTGGTGAGGGGGATACGGATTTGGCGCCAAAACGGCGCGCGTGCGCAGGGTAGGAGGAGTCTCTCCAGAGGGAGGGGAGCAAGGCATTCCCCGACGCATGCGCGCTCGCCCAGCCTCTCCCGATCCCTCAGGCGCCCGCCCCCGGCCCTCCTGCCGTGCCGGTGCCGGTATCGGTACCGATGGACAGGTTCGTGGTTAAACGCCCCCTCGGGGAGGCAGGGAGCAGCGGGAAGAGGCTCCGGCAGGAGGAGCCCGGCCCGGGGCAGCCCCGCTGGCAGGAGATCCGGGCCGAGGGTCTGAGCTGCGACTACCGGCTGCTGTTCGGCAAGGCCGAGGCTGACGAGATCCTCCAGCAGCTGGAGGAGCAGGTGGAGTACTGCGAAGGTAACTGCTCCGGCGCCCCGTGAAGTGCTTCCCGTGGCTGGAGCAGCAGTGCCGAGGTGTGGAGGGGCCTCTGCAGACACCTGGTGTGTGTAGGGTGCCCCTGAGAAGCCGAGAACAAGCACAGGTCCCGTCCCACACGGTTAAGCTTTGCCTGAGTGCTTGTCAGGTGGTTTTAATTCCTGTTTTAAGGCAGCTGGGGTGATCCTGGAACAGTGGTAGGAACGTGTTGGTACATATGAGATATCCCCCGTTATTAGTTCAGCAGCAGAATGGGATGGGAGTGGTACTCCCATTCAAGGGGGATAGTGGGGCAGTGCCAGACCTAAGTGCTTCAAGAAGCCCCTGAAGTTTGTCACAGCCGTCCTGCTGTTGTCCCACTGGAGTCACAGAAGCTCCAGATCAAGCAAGTGTAGAGCTGTGTAGAGGGGACCCAGAGTTGGGTTTGATCCTTCTCATTTCTCCTTTAAACAGGTGAAATGACAAAAGTGCAGGTGTTTGGCAAATGGCATGACATTCCAAGGAAACAGGTAACCTATGGAGACCCTGAGCTAACATACACATACTCAGGTGTTACCTTCTCCCCTAAGCCGTGGATCCCAGTGCTGAACCGTATCCGAGAGCGCGTCACCTCAGACACAGGACACACTTTCAATTTCGTCCTTATCAACAGGTACGTCTGGTTTCTGATTGCACCCAGCAGCTTGTGCAAATGGAAAGCTGCTTGTGCAACCCTTGACACATCCCTGAGGAGCTGTTTGATGTGTGTTTGACAGGTACAAAGATGGTGAGGACCACATAGGTGAGCACCGAGATGACGAGAGAGAACTGGTTCCCCACAGTCCCATTGCATCTGTGTCCTTTGGAGCTTGCAGGGACTTTGTCTTCAGGCACTGTGCTTCCCGAGGGAAGAATGCAACACGCCACATCAAGCCCATCAAGCTGCAGCTGGCCCATGGGAGCCTGCTGATGATGAACTACCCCACCAATGTGTATTGGTACCATAGTCTGCCCCCCCGCAAGAAAGTGCTTGCTCCAAGAGTCAACCTCACATTTAGGAAAGTGATGGCTATAGCCAAGAAATGAAATACTAAGCCATCAAGCTCCAGGTCTTTTAACTGTGAAAATAGAAGCTTTCTTTCCCAAAGTAACTCAAGTTTCTCGTTCACTGTCTTTGATGATCCAAGGTACAAATTAAACCAAGAGAGGAGACAGTGTTCTCAGTAACTTGCTAATGAAGACTGTGACTGCTGATCTTAAATGCCAGGAATACTTTGTGAAATGCTGCTGTAGTTCTGCTTGTTTTTAATGAACAAGACCCTTGTGTTGCTCAGGAGGAAGTTTGTTCTCAACTGATCTTCATCTAGCCAGTTTTCTCAGAAGATCAAAATAGTCTGTAGCCTCTGAAACAGTTTATAATTACTATAAAGTACAAGATGTGATCATTCGAAGCTTATGTTGTTCAACAGGTGACACTTTTCTTGTCTGCTGTGTCAATAAGCTATAGTTTGCTTATTTTTTAAGAATAAAATACAACTGAGACTGCCACAAAGAGGAGGAGTGCTAAGACAGCATCACAGAATCATAGAATAGTTAGGGTTGGAAAGGACCTTAAGATCATCTAGTTCCAACCCCCCTGATGCAGTGAGTTTAGCAGGGCTGGCTGCATGTTTTACAGTCACTGTGCCTGCAGATACTCCTCTGCCTTCTTGGCTGAGGTGGGAGTCTGGGTTCTTTTGGTCAGTGGAAGAAGGAAGCTGTGGAGGGACATGGTCCATTGTACAGAAACCAGGCAGCATAAGATGACTTTCTGGGGAGAGACTGTGTTGGACCGTTTACATGGACAGTGCACTGGGAAAGGCTGTGCCTTCCAAGCATGTTTTTCTAAATGATTATCCCTAGGGATCTATTCTGACTACCTGGAAGCCAGCACCTTATGATGAATCCTGAGGAAATGAAGGAGGACCTTTCAAAGTCACCACCAACAGGCCTCATGATGGTGAGTACCAAGTGAGAACATGACCTGACCCCTGTGTATCCAGGCCACAAGCACCTGAATTAGTGATGGGCTCTGTCCTTCAGTGCTGGGTTGTTAGGGCTGTGGAATTAACATCTGTTTAGACCATATGGGGTGGGTACTCCCTACTCTTTGCCACAGAAAATGCTGTGTGTAGGTAAAAAGCTGCATGAATGCTACTTATCCAGAGAACTTGAAGTGCTGCTTCTGTCACACGTAGCAAATGCAGTTTGGCTTAGAGCTTGGTCTTCATTTCAAGACATTACCACATGTGTCCAGCTACGTTTTTAGATAAGTTTGTTCTTTTATTGCTACTGTACAGTTACAAAAATACCCTGAAGTGAAAACGCAACTTCAAACAGCAGTGCAGTGTCTGATTATGGTATCATACATCTGAAATAATGCACAGAATAATCCAAACGCAGATATGTCATCTTGAAGCTCTTCTTGGGTGGTCTTTTACATTTCATTAATGCCTTCTCCACCATGGAAGCTTGTGAGTAACAAGCACCAATATTTGATGAGCCTCATGTGCCTGCAATAGAACTCAGTGGCTTCTGAAGGTGAGGGTAGGGTGGCAAACATCTGCACAGATCTTTGATGCTCACAGGAGCTGGGAGTGCCCAGCACAGCTCACGACCAAGGTGCTGATGCTCCCTTCCTCACACCAAGGACTTAGCCAAGACCATCTACTCCTTCCTACTAGTGAAAGCTAGAACAATGCTGGCTACTCAACCCTTATCTTTACAGCCCTTGAGAAAGCTTTTGGAGTAAATCTGCAGCTGGGTGCAATGGAGCAGTTACTTATCAGTTATTTATCATTCTCATCAAGCAGGCCCCTGTTGGAAAGCAGCTCTACACAAAAGAAAAATACACTGAACATAGAAGCTGGCAGCAACACGTGGCTTTATGCCTTGGTACAAGCTGACAACTTAGTCCATTGTGTGCATATGTTCTGACCCACCTCCAGCATTGCCACGTTCTAAACCAAGTGCCCTGTCCAGACGAACCTCTCCAAAATTCAGTTAAAAACCCTACACAGACCATTGAGAACAGAGAATACACACTGCTGGCACTGGAAACGTTCTGAAGTTGTGACGTACAAATGGGATACCTGCTGGAACTGGGAACTTTGCTTAATGTCTTGTATTCCATGACTTCATCGAGCTGCGCACCAGAGCTGCCCAGAGTGGAGGGAGGGCTTTCACCTTCCACAAGTCCATTAGCTCTTAGGTCAATGGCCCTGTTTGGCATTTTGCATCCTTCTAGTGTTTTTTATTTATTCTAGTGTTTTGCTTGTTGCTTTTTCATAACTTAAAATAGAAAGGTTAAGACCATGCTACAGGCTAGCACAGAGAGGGAGACCCCTTAGGAACTAGCACATAGTGGATTTATAGACTATTTTATGTACTGTGAGCATTACTTGGAGCAGGAATTGTGATCCATACTCTGGAATGATGAGTTGTATAGATAGTTTTGCATATACATCCATGACCACTCCTATTTTGGCTGGTTTCTTGGAGGAGCTCTGGATGCCTGTGAGCTTTGGGCAGCAATGTGAATACATGAGGTACAAAGTTGCCTTAGAAAACTATTAAAACAGTTGTTACCATTGGAAAACTTAGTTGCTGTTTTACACTGTGAAAGCTTGTCTGATGAATGATGCTTTTTCTCCTCCAAGCTCACAAGGGTGGAAAAGAGCTAAAAGGCGCTTACATACTTCATCCCTGGTCATTTAAAAGCAGTCAGAAGGATCAGTTTTGCTGCTTCTCCCTCTGTGCTTAGTTTGAGGTTTACTTTTCTTTTATACCCCACACAACCCAGAGCAGCAGAGCGCAATTCCCTTCTGTTCCTGCAGCAACCTGTGTCTCATGTAGGACCAAGCTTTGCAGGCTGCTGTACGATTTCCCCAGGCAAGTGAATGCCCCCAGCCCCAATTCAATCATGCAATCTCTAACTTCCTAAGGGGGCTCTCAGCTCACAGTCACAGCCAGCACAAGCTCAACAGCAAGGCAGACAGCACACATCTGAATGGTCTATGAGAAATGGCAGTTTTCAGCATTAAAATAGGAAGGGCAAGTCTAGAACACGAATTACAGTAGCCTTGAAATCACAGCATTAAAAGTTGTAGTCAATACTACAAGGAACTGTATTGAGCAGTTTCAGAGTGACAAGGAAATGATAATACTGGTCACCAGCAAACGCTCCTGTCTCTTGAGTTCAGCCGTATTCCAGAGACAGAACAAATCCGGCTCAGCTAAAATAGATTAAAAACCCTGTATTTTCTCCTGGAAAAAGGAAACTGCACTTTGTATCAGCAGAAGTACTTCTGTGATGTCTGAAGAACTAAAGTATCAGGAAGATGATGTGAACAGGGAAGTTGGGGTTTGGATCATGTATAATATGTAGAGATGCCTTACTTTACCAATCAGCTGGGATATTGAGATCTGATTCCATTAGCAGTTCATCCTGTCATCTCAAGACATTTATCAGAACACAACATACGCAGTGGACTCAGACAGTGGTGATGTAGCTCTTCACATAGGCTCAAGGCACTTTGTTTCTTAAATCATTGCCTTTGATAGCAAAAGCTTCCCATCAACCACTCCTGGGGCTGCCCTGTTCAGAAACACCTGTAGTGAAATGTGTAGGATTAAGCATCTCCCTGTGAAAATGTACGTGTATGGCAGAGTATGGAACACAGCCCTGGGAAGTCTGTTTGCAATGTCTGTTTCAGAGCTGTGATGTTGGCAAAATTACTACCTCACAGAAAAAATACTCCTTTAATACAGCTCTGCTCTGGGCTGCACAACATCAGCCAGGCCAACTCTGGTACAAACACAAGTCCCAGCAGGAGCCAACCTTTGCCATAGAGGAGGGGAAGGTTAAAGGGCCTGTGGTGGGTTATTTGCATAACAGACAAGAGGTGCCATGTAGATCTCATTAGAGGAATTCTGTCAGGTTTTGTCCTTCTGCTCTCTTCCTCACTCTTCAGCCTTTGACTCCAAGCTCTGGTGCTGTACCCTGGAGTGAACACGCTCATAGAAGAGCAGGTAGGCACTGCAGGAGAGGACCTCCTGCAGGCTGGCTTTGCGGACGGTGTCATCTGAGATCCAGAGCCACTGGCTGCTGACAGCGAAGGGGCTGCGGGGGGAAGGCGGGGAGCGACGGTAGGTCACAAAGTGTCCCGAGTGCATGTCGCCGTGGTGAACCACTACTGCCATCAGGCGGTAAAGATACACGGGGGAGCTGGAGGACACACAAACAGGAAACGGTCAGCATCACACCTGGACCAGAAGCAGCCCTAGTTGCTTTGTCTTCAGCTGCAGTTTCTTTGGAGAGCAAATCGATGCTCTAGGAGACATGCTGCCTTGCAATTACTTTTCTGTACAGCAGGTATCCACTGCAGTGCTGCCTTATTCTATTCCCAAGAAAACCATTTATTTTAAGAGTGTATGCTATAGAGGGTTACTATGTCCTGTATGGCATCATTTGCAACAGCATGTTCCATCAAACCTACCAAAGTGCCACCGCTCCATTCTCGAAGCACTGTTACTGGAGAGAAAAGCTATTACAGAAACCTGTACTTTTAACCAAAAAGGTAAAATTGCAGCAGGTAACCCATGATTTACTGCAACCAGAGAAAGGAGATTTTGAGTTCTGCTTGCAGCACATTCTACTGCCATGGAGAAATGGAGCCAAAAAGAACCACCAAAAATCAGCCACGAGAAAAGCAAGTATTTCCACACAGAAGCCGGGGTAATGTGAAATTTGGTGACTGTGCAGCTTCAGAATAAAGGAAGCTGTAATTGGAAGGGACAGAAGTTACACAACAGGATACAACTCTAACTTACCTGCATTCTGGGAATGCAGCAAGTGGAAAAGTTCCCGAGGACATTAAAAATGAAGAGGGGCAGGCACCATTCATGAAGTGTCGTTTAGTGCCTGACGGCTGTTCTGCACCTGCAAGAGAAAGGAGACAGTAACTTAAATGCTGCTATTAGTATTGCTAATAACTGCAGGTGCTTCTGTTCCTGCAACACATCACAGAATACAAAGGTGGTTTATTTACTTTAATTCATAACATACCACAATCCCTTAGAGGATGCCGTTCCCAGCACCTTCTTATGCTTGTCCTAAAGCCTTAGAAGATATCACTAACAAGTCCCTAGGACTTCCCCATTCAATATTCCTTCATCCTTTGGTCATAAATCCTGTTCTGTTCTATCTGGGAATTTTTGCTTGTCTGTAAGGTTTAGTATTTTAAAGGATCAAATTAAATTATCAAAAGAGAACTGTAAAATTGGAGCAGGGGATCCTAATGCTTGCCAGAAAAGGAATTTCTATCTGTCCTCTTTGCACAGCTCTAAATAAAGATACTGCTTTCTGCAGATTTGAATGGTTTATCACTGAAATGCAGAAATACCTGATCTGTTTTATTTCGCAGTACCTGCAGGTTTCACTGCTATCCCATCCTTTGTTCCAGCTGCTGTCTCTTCAGAGTTCTTCTGATTCAGCTCAGTCTGGCTGGACTTGTGAACAGGAACGTGGTATTTGTAGATGTCCATGATGAGGAACTCATTGAACTGCACATGTTCATGACGCTTCAGAGGAGTGCCTTGGTTTGACCAGCTCAGTCTTTGCAGATGGATACACAAACACTGAGGGAGCTTCAGCAATATTCCAGAGAAAAGGAAAGTCAAAATCCCATTTTCAATGAAAAGAAACTGTTGTGCAAGTTAAAAGCATACTAAAGGAATTGGTGAGTCTAGTGGATAAGGAAGTGCATCACTGAATGGTTCCCTTACGTGCTGCTAGGAATGTTCACTCCAGTTTGTTGGAGCAAATTGTAAGACATGGCTAATACTCAGTAAGTAATGGCTTTGCACAGAAAGAGTACAAGGGAGGAAGGCCAGAGAGTTACAAATGTCTGACATTCAAAGTCATGCCAGGGTTAACCTCTATCAATAAGTACATATTACTGTTGATGGCTCTGAGGATGAAAACTGGACATCAAGCAGAGAGATGAAAGAAAGAAATTGCTGTATAGTGGGATTTAAAATAGATTTGGAGGGTTAGCTTGCCTCACCTTTCCTAACTTTAATTGCTTAACAAATGTTGTTCTCTGGTTTTCTATGCTCTGTCCATTCAGAATCCCTTCTGCCTGAATCTGAAACCAAAAGAAAAAGAATAAAGCCATTTGATTACCTGCTGTGCTCGATTACACATAATAGTGCAGGTCTGCACACTGCAGACAAAAGCAGTTCTCTATCTAGAACTATGCTTGGTGCATTAATAACACCTGCAGTTTTCTAAGAGCTTTAAGAATAGTTGGTCTGTCCTAATGTATCAGAACTGTAAGCCAAAATCAAGCCAAAAGGAGCATTTACAGAACAAGCCCAGTGCCTGGGTTTGTGTGTAGTCACATACCATTGCTGTTGGCTTTCCAACGAGCCACTCTGGCTCTGTGCTGTCACCAAACTACAAGCAACTGCTTAAACTACCAGACCAAAAAATTATCCCAGATATTATCTAAATAATACCTGGTAATTACAGAATCAAATACTGTCAGTTTTGTAATATTAGTAATAAATAAAGCTTTAAAGTAGTCTGTGAACTAAGAACTCCATCTTAAATAGAAGAAATCCCAGGCAGGCAACTGGCTTTCCTACAGTCATGAAGTAAAGGAGTAGGACACTGAAACTTTAACTCTGCCAGCAGCCTCCAGCTGAGCTAGAGGGTTACTTAAATGAAGAGGACATACTTTAGTGCAGTTGTCACACACAACATCCTTCACAGATTCAGAGGAGATGAAATGGTGGAGGCAGTGGTCCAGTGTCATGGGACGACCCTGAGTACAAATGAAAACCACAGTTACATGGATGTAGGTTTAGGGTGCATGAAACTTACTTTTGTAAAAGGATTTTTGCTTGTTTCTTCCATAGAATCTACAGAATTGCACACTTCTTGGGAAAACTGACTAAATGGCTTTGAGTGTAGAACACTGATAATGTAACTGTGGGGATTATTCTTTGGCCTGGATTAAACACAGAAAACATTCCAGCCTGTGGATAAGAACAATGGCTGAGTCCCCCCCAGATTTACAGTGTTTTGCCATTCACTGTTTTTCAGAGAGCCAAAAAGAAACAAACAATTCCAGTTGAAATCACTCAATCCAAAAGCCTGTATTGGGTAATTTGTGTGCTATCACCACAGAGACAAAGCATCTGAAGGTCACCTGCCAGGACTGCCAGAAACAGCTCTCAGGATGTGATCTGGTTTGTTCAAATTACACAGAAAGAAGGAAATACCCCACCAGGAGAGACAGAAAACTGCTGGAATCAACAGAGTCATGCTTGTTGTACCCACCAATACAACAGCATGCTAGTGATCAGGTTCTGTATTAGCAAAACATGATCATTTCTGAAAAGACAAGTAAATAAACTGTAGCTTCTCATTTACACTTAGGCTGGAGCATCTTAAAAAGGGACTAATGAAGCTAACACTGTGACAAGAAGGCAATAGGCAGACTGGCTTGTGGTCAGGGAGAGATACTTACCCACACAGCTGCTGGAATGCTCAGTGAGAGACTGTCAAAGGTATCGTACCTCACAGGGCTCTGCACGGAAACATTTCACACATCCAGTGAGCTAAAATTTAGGATAATCCACATAAAACAACCCCAAAACACCCTAACCTCACACAAGATGAATACATGCTCTCTGCTGTCCATGAAGGTCAGTGGAATGTGGTCAAACCCCCCATGTTCAAAGGCCAAAGGTGCAACTTCACCTCTCTTCTGCCCCTTGTTTGCAAGGCTTTAAGAAGCAGAAGTACAAACTTCTCCAAATGAGATTTACTTCCTGTATTTTTTCTTTATCCAGGTTACTTTCACCTCCTTCCTCTGGATAACTGGACTGCAACAGAATCTGGCTTTGCGTGTGCCATCTCAACACTGCATGTGGAATGGCTACCTAGTCCTAAAGCACTACCCACATGAGTGGATTTTCAGTATGCGGTAGCTGTGGGACTGAACAGTAAAGATTCAGCTATTATTCTGTCTGCTAAGACTGCTGTTAGACCCACAAAATGGCTCTCACACTGTTCTTCAGTATATTTAGTGGTACATTCTTGTTCATCACCAACACCATAAGAAGTACCTGAAAAAGTAACAGCCTGAGCTGTCAGTCTTGCAAATCTTTAGTGCTTAAACCAACTATATCAGAAACAAGGGATGGTGGTTTCAGAACCATACTTTTTCACACACATCTACTACCAGACGCACGTTCTCATACCTGGTGTTCACAGTGTTTGCAAACCATGTTGCTGGTGAGCCTTCCATGAAAAGGATGTGGAGATTTCCAGTGATTTGACACAAGGGGAAGAGATCCTGAAACACAAAGTGGAAATTGTCCTTTTATTTTCAGTAAGTCTTGTGTTCATGGCAATAATTCTACATTTTTGGTCCACTGTAATAAAAGTAACTGCTCTAAAACATGTTCTGTCCCACTGACACGTAATTAATGGGTTTTTAACAGCTGAAGAGATAAATTTCAGTCCGATACAGACAGAGCTCAATCAATATTAACCCCTTAATAAACACAGTGACTACACTATGAATATTCACATGTCAGAATGGAAAAAGGCATACCTCTTGTTCTGCAGCTTATTTGCTTTTGGGTTATTTCTGGCTGCTACAGAGGAAGATAAAAGATTTCATTAACCCTACCTTAGAAAGCACTGAGTATTAAATATGTTCTTATTTCATCCCTAATCTGCTTTTCTGCCATTAGAACAATTGTGTGGGCTTAGTGTTTCTGTATATTTGATGAAGGCCAGAAAACCAGGTATACAGCAAACTTATAATTGACAAAAAGAACAATTCTAGTGAAGTGAATACTTCAGCTATTTTGGAGTATAAAATAAAATCAATTTTATAACCCTTTTGTATCTATTTTAGACAAAAAGTGATAGAAACTTTCCATCTGCATGAAGTTTACCACTAACCTGGCGGTTGAGATAAATTTCACCTCCAAATGGACTATTCCATAAGTGTCCATTTTGCAGTTTTCAAACCTGTTTCATGGATCAACTCTTACAGGTAAGAGTGCTTAGATGGACTCCTGTTCCATGGCTGTATTTCAATCCCTATAGTGAATGGCATTTAGGGATGCAAAAGCCCTCATGAAACTGGGATGACTGTAAATTCAGTTTGAATTCCTTACGGAAATCATTTTACATGCTTTACATTCCCTGACTTGTTGATTCATTCCTATCAGAGCACTAAAGAACAGCTTTGTAAACATAATGAAACATCTTCCATTTCTAAACAGACACTTTATCCTTGGCACACTTAGGAATGTAGGCAGAAGACATCACCTCCAGCAAGTGCACATCAAACAAATGTGTCACACGGGGCTGACGATCCCGTTCGTCTTCTAGTGAAGAGGTAAGGACATGAAACAGTTCATGAGCATCCTATTAAATAGAGGCATAAGGCTTAGAGGAAGCAAAATCAAGAGATATCAAAACATACCCCAAGGAGTACTGACAAACAATTACTAGAGTAGGAAATGAAGGAAAACCTACTGCTTAGAGCCCACCTCATGTATAAATAGCGATTATTTGTGCATCTGCAAACTTCACCACAGCAAAGGTTCAGATTTGACACTCAGGGCTGTTAGTACCACAGCTTCAACTCTCTTTTAGTCCAGATCTGAGCACTGAGGTGAGCATCAGGCAGTCTAACATGAGTTCTGTACTCACCTGCTCTTCAAATGATGAGATCTGCCACCTGTACATTCTTAGAACTTCTAAGAGGCAGCTTGCATCCAGGACATCATCTTCTGTTGCCTCTTGACAGGATAAAGCTGAAGACAGTGCATGTAAAAGTGTCAGCAAGAGCCACAAAGAACAGTTACAATACAAACCATTCATTTAGACTGCCTGTTACTTGCGCATCATGTAATTTGTGACAGGAGAGTTATTTTATGGCAGGCAGACAATGGTCATCAAACTTAATGTGCTTAATTACCATTCCCATCTGACTCAGGCTGACTGGCCTCATACATTCTCCTCAGCTAACACCTAAGCAAAGTGAATGGTTTCTCAACTATAATATAAATACTAATAATAGAAACACTGTCCAGAAAGACAAATTTGTACTGGTGGATTAGGTAATAAATGGTACTTTACATGGCCCAGAAACCTTTACATGGCCCATCATCCTTCCATCAGTTAAATGTACACACTTAACTGGCACCATTTTAGTATGAACAACATCCCAAGATAGAAATGCTTCCAATGAAGTTTAAAACAAAACCCTGTGAGGAAAGCCAGAGTGAGCCAACAGATTCCTTATACATTTTGTGTGCTTAAATAGGAGGTAGCTGATCCATGAATTCAGCACAGGGACAAGTCTGACACAGGCTACCAAATGGGGCCTGGAGGCTTTAGCATTTTTATCCAAGGTCATACAAAGCATCTCATCTAATAGTCCATATCTTTGGTAAAATAGCAAGCTTGGGAAGAAATGCTTTAATTATTTTATAATGCATTTTTTAATAGAGAATTCTGAGTGCCCATCTGACTGTGATAATATTTTCCTATTTAATTACGGTGAGTTCATATTCATACTGGTTTAACCCTTAGTACTCTGAAGACAAAATACGTTAAAGCCTGTGGCACTGGGTTCCATAACCACATTTGGAGCACCTCTGCTGCCCTCTACCTCGGTTTACTCAACCCACTGGCCAACAGCTTCTCCAGTGCAATGTGCACGATGCTGGGGTGGCCGCTTCTCCATTGAATTTAGTATTTAAATCAGAATCAAATTAAAACCAGAATACAAGGCCACAGGAGCTGCCTTTCTTTAGGAAAGGAAGTGAGGAACGATAACATTTATGCTTAATATTTCCTTCTTAGTTTATAAGATCATGGAAAACATTGTAGTACCTCTTAGGAGATGCAGCAGCGTGACTGAGAGATATTGGTGCTCAGTGGACTGGCTATGCTCTGTCTTGTACTGTGCTGTGAATTCCTCCAGCCACTTGATGAAAGATGGGCAGGAAGATAAGCCTTGCAGCAAAGAGTTCATGAAACACGTGTTCCCCAAGTTCAGGAGGCCAGGTACAAGCCCTACAAACAGAAATGAGGGAATTAACACCATAAAGTCTAGGGCAAAGTGGCTGCCTTTCAGCAGCAAGCATTGTGTTAGGCATTAAAATTACATTAAAATGAAATTACCTCAGTTTATTTAGTACTTGTACCCAAGGAAACCAAAAGACCCTGGTGTTCATGACACCACACTAATGTGTTTATATCCATTCTGTGCTCCTTGACACCAGTGTCATATCTTTACATTTTCCTGGAAAAATACCCTTTTTTTCCTAGTAGGAATAGATATCTATCAGCAACACTCAGGCTCAGCATTACCTGCAAGTTAATACCATAGAACTATAGCATTCTGGCTTACAAAATACATATAGGAGGCTCCTGTTGTGCAAGTTTACAGGGGTGCACAGGGTCAGTGCTGCCCCAGTGCAGCCTCAGCCCAGTTTTGTGCAGCTTTCGCTCTGGTCCAGATCAGCAGTTTGAGATCTAATCTCCTGGGCTACCAGGGACTGATAAGAAATATTCCTGTGCGAGTGCTCAGCACGAGACCTTCGCTTCTCTTGTGCTCATGTTCTGTAAGGACACAGCTGTGCTGCATTCCAGAACACCAAACACAGTGTATTATCTGCAGCTGGTCACAAAGCAGGAAAACATGTCTGGGGAGGCAAGGTTTTGGAAAACATAAGAGTAAGGATAGGACATGGCCTTAGGCTGAAGGACAGGAGACTGAGATGAGTTCTTAGGCAGAAGCTCTTCCCTGTGAGGGTGCTGAGGAGCTGGCACAGGGTGCCCAGAGAAGCTGTGGCTGCCCCATCCCCGGCAGTGTTCAAGGCCAGGCTGGACACAGGGGCTTGGAGCACCCTGCTCCAGTGGAAGGGGTCCCTGGATCAGCTGGATGAGCTTTAAGGCCCCTTCCAACCCAAAGCAGTCTGTGACCCTATGAAGAACGCCAATTGGTACAGTTAATACAGCGCATAAGCAACAAGACTCCTCTGCTCAGTACCCATTGTTTTAAACCAGCTGACTCCTAAGCAGGGCAGTGACCGCAGTCCATGCTGTCACCATCAGATCACTTCCAGAAAGTAACACTACGACCCAGGGCCGTTCTCCAGCCCCATGCACGCCAAGGAGCTGGGGCTCGGCCCCTGCCCTCCTACCTCTCCTGCGCCTCTTCCTCTCGGTGATGGGCCCCCACAGCACGTACATCCCCGCGGCCAGCGCCGCGGCCACCCCCCCGATAACGCCCCAGTTCTTCATCGCTTTGTGCCTGTAACGGGAACACAAACAACCAACACCGGGGGTCGCTACCTCCGCCTGCACGGACACGGGGCGACGGGCCCGGAGGCTCCCCCCGCTCCCCCGGGCTCTAACGTCCAACCCCCGGCACCGCTCTCGGTGCTTGGTGCTTGGGGAAGGGCCGGCGGCAGCCGTTGACTGCGCTACACGGCCCGGCCCGAGCCCCGCCCCGGTCGGTCCCCGCTGACCTGGCCGCCGCCCCGGCCCGCAGCAGCCGCCGCACGGCACCGCCCGCCTCCGCCACACCACCGAGCAGCATCGCGCCGCCGGAACCAGGGCTCCGCGGGCGGCGGAGCGCAATGGGCGGCGGAACGCCGGAAGTGGCACGGGGGGGAGCGGTTAAAGAGCGCACCGCCCCTAGCAACGGGCGGCGGCAGGCGCTGGTCGCTAAGGGACGCGCGGGCCTGCGCCATGAGCCGGTACCGGAGCGAGCCGCGGCACTACCTGGGGTTAACGTGGGGCTTGGGGACATGTAGGAACAGGCCAAGGGGAACGGCTTGAACCTGCCCGAGGGGAGACTGAGATGAGCTCTTAGGCAGAAGCTCTTCCCTGTGAGGGTGCTGAGGCGCTGGCACAGGGTGCCCAGAGAAGCTGTGGCTGCCCCACCCCTGGCAGTGTTCAAGGCCAGGTTGGACACAGGGGCTTGGAGCAAGCTGCTCCAGTGGAAGGGGTCCCTGGATCAGCTGGATGAGCTTTAAGGTCCCTTCCATCCCAAACCAGGCTGGGATTCTATTGCTCTCCCACTCGTGTGGTCTGTTTTATGTGATGCACTCTGCAGTTGTTTAGAGCAAGAAGCCCTCCTCATCAGTGCCAGGAGGGGAGCACCCAGAGTGCTCCAGGCAGGACTGGCACATGCAGGTTTGGAGCACACCTCGAGATGGCAGCTGCTGATCACCTCTGCGGGCCTGGCAGGTAACAGGCTCCTTCCTCACATAGGTTAGTGCCGACGACCTTCCATAGCACAGTGTCTGGTACACACTATACATACATATATATAAATATATATATATACAGCATCTGTGTGTCCTGGGTGAGTCCTGACACTGCTCTGCCTGTGCCAGAGGCTGGTGGCAAGAGGGGAGCAGTCTGGAGAGCAAGGGACCAAACAGCACAGAGGTGAGAGGAAGAGGGCAGCAGCAAAGAGAAGGGCGTGAGGACATAAAGTCATGCCGATGGCTGCAGTGTCTGTGTGCAGTGTACCATCCTCACAGCTGCATGTTAAATACACAAGAGAAAGGGACCAGTGTGCTCAGAGGACCCAGCCTCACACCCCCAATTCACTGGAAAGTTGAACCTTGTTTAGAAGAGAAGACATCCAGCTCCTGCGTTCTATACTGAGAGGTGCGGCTTGGGCAATGAATGCAACAGCTAAAACTCTGCTTGAAAAATGACATTTTCTAGCAAATTTGGGGGAGAAGCAGCCCAGAGTCTCTGTGAGCTCATGTTCTGGGCATAAACCTCTCCCTGGTGCTGTGGTGAGACCTGAGCTCAGCTCCCCTCCAGACCCTTCTGCAGAGTAACTCCTCCCATTGCAGGATCTCACCCTGTGGATCAGGGCACACCTCTTGGATCATGTCAAGCATTGAGCCGTGGTTTCTGTAACCTGCATTTTACCAGGAAACCTGAATCTCGACAATCAGGAAGGTGCTGGCAGATCAGTTTTATCGACCAAACTCTTTTGCTTTTTAGTTGCTTTAGGCCTGGCTGACTTTCATTGAAAAGGAACCCCTCAGCTCCCTTATGGCAACAAATCACTGGCACGATAGGGTTGTTCCTCATCCCAAAGGGCTCACAACCTAATTCAAAGAGAAGTGAAAGGGTGCAGAACCAAAGAGGTTGTTTATGGAGACCTGTGTTTCAATGGCAAGAGAGGTGGCAGAGACAGGAAAGCAGAAAGAGGCAGCAAACACATCCTGGACATGTTCTCTGAAAAAGCCTGTGTTTGAAATGGTTTTGAGACTCTATTGCAATGTATGTATGCATTTCATGCAATTAAAATTGGGGTTTAGCACACTTTTAAGGTGTTATTATTCAGTGAAAGATCCCTCATGTGCTGGAGGTACCCACACAGTCCTGTGTGATCCACATGGGTACCTCAAACAGAGCCAATATCTATGTGTAGACATCCAGATCCACTCCTAGATACAAACAGTGAATTAAACAATTGTCCTCAGGGTTTTAAGGAAGCTGAAACCACAGCTGGGTCAGCTGCAAGCTCGCATGTCCTAAACCCTGTGAGAGTATTCAACATTGAGTGTCACAAACTGTGTGACAGCTGAACAGTCCCCATTCGCCTGCTGAAGCCTGTTTTGTGTGTCTGTGCTCAGGCCAAGCCTCTTGCATCATCCTTTGTTCCCTGATCTGGATTTATCCAAAGCCCCTCTCCAGGTTTCCTGTAGCCCCTTTAGGCACCGGGCGCTCTATGGCCCCTTGCAGATCACCTGCAGGATCCATCCCTGCGCTCTGTAATAACGGGATTTGCTGCGAGACCCTTCCCGGTGTCCTGCAGTGTCCCCGGGAGAGCCCTCGCTGCCTCTCTGGGAGCGGGTGCATCCCAACCGGCGCGGCTTTCCCGGCCCCTTCCCTTCCTCCGGGCTCTGACGCTCCCTGGCTCACGCCGCACTCGCTGAGTCCCCAGGGGGCGAGGACCAGCGCTGAGCCGGGGGCCCGGCTGGCAGCCAGCGGGGCAGGGACCGGGACCGAGCCGTGCAGTGCCGTGCTGCGCCGTGCTGAGCTGGGCCGAGCTGAATGGGGCCAGGCTGAGCCGCACCGACCCAGGCGGAGCCGAACCGACCCGGGACGAGGCAGACAGAGCCGAGCCGGGCCGGGCTGAGCCGGGCGGAGTCAGGCTGCCTCGAACCGAGCAGGGCTGAGCCGAACCGAGCCGGGCTGAGCCGAACCGAGCAGGGCTGAGCCGAACCGAGCCGGGCTGAGCCGAACCGAGCTGGGCTGAGCCAAACCGAGCCGGGCTGAGCCGAACCGAGCCGGGCCAAACCGAGCTGGGCTGAGCCGGGTGGAGCCGAGCTGGGTTGAGCCGAGCGGAGCCGCTCCCGCGCCGCGCGGTGCGGTGCCGGTGCCGCCGCCGCCGCCGGAGCTGTCCAGCCGCCTCCCGCAGCCCCAGCCAGCCCCGCCATGCGGGAGCGATGAGAGCAGCGCCCGCAGACGCAGCCCGGCAATGGAGGATGATTTATTCCAGCTCAGACAGCTGCCGTGAGTAGCGGCGGCAGGGCAGCGCGATGCGCGGGATCTCCGAGCAGGTTGCGGGGGGATTGGGAATCCCGGCTGTTTTCCCGAGCATTATCCCGAGGCAGCGCCTTAGGCCCCGGGAAGCAGGCCATTTTCCTTGTGCGGCTGCCCGGGTTCAGCATCCCGGGGGCACGCAGGGATCCCTTCGTTATATAAACCCACTCGAGCTTCATTTTTTGCACCAACTTGGTGCTGGTAGAAATGGGGAGGGGTGAGATAAAACCGTGGGAGCCCCAAAGGGTTTTATTTGGGAGGAAGCATTCCCACTGCATTTGCAAGGTGGATTGCATCTGTAAATAACTCTGTGCTGGGGAAGGCATCTTCCCGGCTCCCTTCTTCGTGCCGTGAACTGATGGCAGCTCAAAGCCCTTTTGCAGAGGTGTGTTTGGGGTGAGTACCACCGATATTTGCCCACTGCATGTCTCAGAGAAGCCAACATTGCTGCACCAGGAAGATGCTGGTATTCCCGAGAACTCTCTGCTGTTGGGATGTGGTTGCTGGATCTGTGCAGAAAGGTGATAAAAGCCTCTTCATGCCAGCATTTCCTTTCCTCTTCAGGAACATAAAATGCTGCCTTTAAAAACAGTTCTCCTAATGCTCCATTACCAGGTGCTTTAAAGCATATTCCTGTCTATAAATCATTCACTTCGAGGCAGGAAATTAATGCTTAAAGTCGCTTTGAAATATTAATGGGCTCATGTCAATGATGGAGAGAAGTGTCCCATAACATTCCCACTAAGTTGGGGGAAAGGACAGGCGCTCCAGTGGCTTTCAGATCCTTGGTTTGGGTGCTGTCGGCTTGGCAGTGGAAGGAATAAACCAGGAATTCCCGAGGCCATTTTCCCCAATTCTTATTTTCTTAATAACCCACAGAAAGCTGTGGGTGTGATGAGATGTACTCGGTGCTGCGAGATCCTGCAAACAAATGCAGCTCTCTCCGACATCTCAGCTGCCAGGAATCCTGCAGGGATGGAGCAGTGAATGCTGCTGGGTGCTGCTTTCTTCATTTGTGTCAATTTGTCTCATAAGCTCCTAAGTGCTGAACATGGCTTTGTGTTTGCTGTGATGGGGAATGTGGCTGGAAATCTGTGTTCAATTTGCTTTTGGGGTCAGTCACTTGTGTAGTGTCTGGAGCCACCATCTCCAACACGATCAGCTCCAAAAGTCCACTTTGAACACAGAGTACAGGGGGGTTGTGATCCGGTGCTTTAGAATACAGAAGGATTTTATTGGCACCTTTATTTTGCCTGTGGCTTGCAACAGCTGCCAGTGTAGGTTGTATGAATGATTTCCAGGCATATCCCATGGAGTGACAGCACTTCAGACCTCCTAAATCCAGGGAAAAGATGTCCATATCTTCAGCGAACTTTGCACCCAGCTTAAAAAATACATCTAGGAAAGTTTGCATCCTGTGCAGCTAAACCAGGTGCTTGTGAAGCTCTTGCAAAGAAGACTTGAATGGGACTTGGATATTAATTGCTCTTTGTAATAGAAAGGTCATTTGTGGGCAGCCACATTTCAGTGTGTGTTTGCTGACAGGGTGTATTTTGTAGGTCGTATGAGGATTGTAGCTTCAGTTTTAAGGCGAGACTGATGATTACTTGTGTTTGTCCTATAAGGTCAGCAAGAAACTCCAAACCAAGGTTGAAAACCCAAGAGCATTTAAACTTGAGTTTCTCAATGGAACCAAATAAGAACCTGAACCCAGAGGAGTTTTTCCTTGTTTATCTCTTAAGTGATTGGAGGATCTTAAGGTCCTTTCCAACCCTAACTATTCTATGATTCTATGATTCTATGATTCTATGATGCCTGCACACCTCATTCAGAACCTGAGATAAGCCCCAGCTTCACTGCAGTCAGTGATGCTTTCTTGCTCATTTCGAAGAAGCCTGGGGTTTTGTTCTGTGTTCTCCTGTCTGAGACCTTCAAACATGACCTTAGAAAACACAGTTTGTAGCTCTCTTGTTTGTCTGCCAAGATGTAGAGGCCAGAGAAAAGCTTCCCGTTCCCTGCTGCAGATTGCTAAGTAGCACAAGGAGCAGGTGCCCCATGCAGGTCTTGGAATGCCCTGTTTAGCTGAAAGAATCACCCCCATCACCTCAAAGCCAGCAAAGCAGCTTGTTGTAAAGGTGAGAACCTCACCAAATGGTCAATGGGCTGTTCTCTTCATGCAGGTTACTGCCAGAATACCATTAGTGAGGATGTGCAGCTCCTCAGATGGGAGGGGGTCATGGAAATCCTATGTATATGTGGCAGGACCTGAGGATGCTGGTTTGTTTCACTATGTTTGTACCAGAGTGCAATCCTAAGCTGGGCTGATTGGCTGGTGGTGGCCAACACTTCTCTTTGTAACTGAGTGTGACCGAAGCATTCATTCCTGCATCCTCTTGTCCATCACTGGACCAAGGTCCATTTACAGGAGTAGATTGCCCATTGCTTTGCCCTTATATTGAATATTAATTGTGTCACTAGTGCTTGTAAGAGAAAGTAACAGTTGAGATCTTGCCAAGCAGGGAAAGTCTTTCAGCTCACCCTTATCAATGTCATTCCATTGCTGCAGCTGCACTTGGCAAGGATGCCGACAGTTTAGTTTTGCTGACCCTTAAACCAAAGGATTAAGCTGGAGTTCAAGAGGCTCTCTGCTGCTCTATCATAGAATTAAATGCTGGGGTGCTGGAAGTCAGAAGAGGGAGTAGCAAGACTCGCTTTATCTATTTGCAAAGAACTCTTTCACTGAAGTCCAAGGAGCTGTCAGCTTCCGAGGTGAAAGTTACACTGATGTGTAAGGGGCAATGGCATTTGCCTGCCAGAGTGGAGACTGAGCTGAGCTCTCAGGCAGAAGCTCTTCCCTGTGAGGGTGCTGAGGCGCTGGCACAGGGTGCCCAGAGAAGCTGTGGCTGCCCCATCCCTGGCAGTGCTCAAGGCCAGGTTGGACACAGGGCAGGGNGTGAGGGTGCTGAGGCGCTGGCACAGGGTGCCCAGAGAAGCTGTGGCTGGGCTGCCCCAGGCAGGGCTCAAGGCCAGGTTGGACACAGGGGCTTGGAGCAGCTGCTCCAGTGGAAGGGGTCCCTGCCCGCGGCAGGGGTTGGAGCTGGAGGAGCTTTAAGGTCCCTCCCAACCCAAACCAGGCTGGGATTCTATGATCACAAACACAGCTTGACCTGGAAGAGACCCACTGAGGCACAAATCCTTGTTTGTGTGCTCTTAGGGTGGTCAAGTTTCGCCGCACTGGGGAGAGTTCCAGGTCAGATGAGGATGTCATTTCGGGAGAACATGAAATTCAGATTGAGGGTGTTCGGACAGAGCTAGAGCCAATCGAGCTGGAGGATGGAGCTGCAGTGCCAAAGGAATTTGCTAACCCAACTGATGGTGAGTAGGTTTCTGTTCTCCTATGAGGTTTGGCCTCTTCATTGCACTCATGTTGCAACCAGGATAATCCACTGGGTTTAGAGATGTTAAAGATCTCCAGCTAGAAGCAGGTAACAATAATACAGGCAAATTATGTTACACCTGAAACCCATGATTTAGTTACCTCAATCTCTGAGGGATGCTTCATGTGGTTTGGTTTATATTAACAGTAATAGTCCCTTTGAAGGAGTTGTGTGTCTCGTTGTCACCACCTCTTTCATACAGGAGGTTTGACTTATGTTCCTTTGGAACTGCTCAGAGCTCCTTAAACACTGCCAGGTTTGCACGTGGCTCACCTTCAAGGCTGAGCATGAAGCCTCTGCAGTGCTCCTGTCTCCTTCTTGCCTAGAGGACAAGAGGGACAGAAGGAATGCACATCCCAGCCTCTCTTTGCACCCGGCAGAGCAGCACTGGCTGCCCTGAAGGCACCACCGATTTAGAAGAGAAGTGTTGGTTTTCCCTTAGGAATACTGACATTTTGTAGGATGACTTTTCCCAGGGACTCATTTATGAACATATTGATGCAAAAGGAAGCCAGAATAACCTGAAATGAGCTCAGTGATTCTCTCAAAAGACTCAGGGCATCAACTCTGCAGTTCTATGTAGACTTTCAGCTAGCACACTGCTCAAGTCACAGGCTGGGGTCTTGTGCTATCTCTGCTTGGGTTTAGCAGTTAGATTTTGTTTGAGTTGCTTTGTGGTTTTCTCTATTGCTCTGTGAGGATGCCCAGCTCTGGGCTTT
Source organism: Agapornis roseicollis (assembly GCA_002631895.1). Lineage (NCBI taxonomy): Eukaryota > Metazoa > Chordata > Aves > Psittaciformes > Psittacidae > Agapornis > Agapornis roseicollis. Next base: position 508,421 of record NDXB01000060.1, read on the forward strand.
ACTGTGTCAAACGTACTCGTTAAACTGCTGGAGCAGTTGAAGCGTTGAGACTTAGATTGGTTTAGGCAACCTGAATGTCAAACTGTACATACCATATGTGTGTGCCATAGTTCCTGACGAACACAGAGCTTTCTTTAACTGGGAACTGTATAAAGCTAAGAAGCTTTCTGTTATATATTTTAGGTCTCAGTAGAGTGCCCAGTATTTGCATTCACAGCAATTCCTGTCTTAAGGGGTGGCTCTGCACTGGAATTGTTCTTTTTCTAGATACTTTCCTGGTGGAAGATGCGGTGGAAGCCATTGGATTTGGAAAGTTCCAGTGGAAGCTCTCTGTTATTACTGGATTAGCATGGGCAAGTAATTGTTATCAAAGTCAATGGCATGATTGTCAGAGAACTTCAGTGTCACTTCTCTACATCCACTGAACCTGTCCTGTTTCACCTGCGGGGTGGGAATGGCACAGGGCAGAAACAGGGTTATTTTCAAGAAGGTTTATTATTGGCTGCTGTGTCAATCTAACTCTTGTTTCTTTTTCACCTCTCTAGATGGCAGATGCTATGGAAATGATGATTTTAAGTATCCTAGCTCCTCAGCTTCATTGTGAGTGGCGATTACCGAGCTGGCAGGTTGCATTGCTCACATCGGTAGGAAAAATCACTGACAGCTCCTGTATTTTGTAAGGTTTTTGCACTCATTGTTATGCAGACATCATGCTTTGTATCCTAGGGTTAAATCTCTTCATGGCCTTTCAGATTGCCTTTGGTTTGGAAGAATATAGGAGTTCCTTTTGAAAGTCAGAGGTTGCAGGAATGAAACTCAGTGAGAACTGAGGAAATTCTGCAAGTTTTAGGTTCAAAGTTTCATGTGATTGACTCAGACTCATCCGAAAATACAAATCATTTGACTAATTGAACAAAGATTGGTAAAGTTTTCCATCTTTCTTGAAAACCTTTCTCTCTCACCACACTTAATCTTCCTTGTACATAGACACACCGGGAGCTGTGAGAGAGCACAAACCATCACTGTTTGAGGGGGATCATCCAGTGATCGTTGCAAGCACAGCTTTAATGATACCACCTCCAAGTAGGATGCTGTGATGTTGGAAACATGCAGTGCCCTTAGGGATGAGACAAATAGTCTGGGGAGCCTTCTCGCAGCATATGCCACTTTAGCTATTGCTGCCATTTGCGTTGTGTAAATTGCTACTGTTCAGTAGGCTTAAACCCATTCAGATCATATATACTCTGCTGTCACATGGATATTTGCACTTGCCTTGTGGTTAAGGGGAAGGTGTTTTCTCTGTTTCACAGGTGGTGTTTGTGGGAATGATGTCCAGTTCCACCCTCTGGGGAAACATCTCAGACCAGTATGGGAGGAAAACAGTAAGGCTTCAGCTCCTACTCCAATATGTTCTGACGTTTCTAGTGTGGGTATTTCAGTGCACGATGGTGACAAATGCCGTAGTCTGCATGCATTAAACAGAGCAGAATAAACCTCCCATTAAATAAAGGGAATTTGAGGCTCTGCTTTGCATTTTGTTACTTTGTGTTGCAGCCAAAACTTATTTCCTTGTGCTTGTTTGTTAAATACAGGGCCTGAAGATCAGTGTCTTATGGACACTCTACTATGGGATCCTCAGTGGTTTCGCCCCGGTGTACAGCTGGATCCTGGTGCTGCGGGGCCTGGTGGGCTTTGGGATTGGAGGAGTGCCTCAGTCGTAAGTAAATATTCACAATCCAGACTTTCTCTTTTCTATGTGTTTTTATAGGTGCTTAATGCTAAATTGCAGCCATGTGTCTGTTCAGTTGTCCCAAACCCGGTTTATTCTAAGTATTCTGGAACTAATATATTAAACCCTGAGAAGGCTTTGAACCTAATCTAATACATCACTGAGATGAATCAGATTTACAGACTTCTGTGTGAACAAGCATGGTTCCTAACTGTGTTATGTTATATGCCTTAAGCTTCTCTCATGCCCTCATGGTGAAAATGAGAGGCCGAAAGAGCCCAGCTTGAAGTGGGTAAAACACCCCAGACAGCATTTTGTATCTGTGCCTGCAGACTGTATTGCTAGAGCATGCAGGCAGAGTCCATAAAGGGCAATGTTCTCAGATTGTGCCCTAAGCTCCATAGGGTAGAGCTGAGCCCTTACTCTGGGTTGTAAAACTGCACATTATTGTTCAGTCAGAACCTGAACTTCCATGTCTGATCCTGAGGTTGAATTCCAAACCCACAGAGCTTGAACCTGGAGCACTGGAGATACCTAATGTAAAGGTAGCATCAGAGTATTCCTCTATTACTGTGCCAGTCCATTCACTGAAGAGGGGGATCTCTAAATTTTCCACCTGGAATAAATAGCTCTGTTCTAATCTTTTAATTATAAACGTAAAGGGAAGAGTACAGCCACTTTCTCTCCATGTAGTCTTTATCCTTATTAATAATGGATATTTTGCCCCATGGAGGTGCTATTTCAGAATACTCAGAGTCTCACTTTGATTGATGGCTCATAGACTTCTTCACAAGGCAAGTCAATATCCTGCCTTTTCTATTGCCATTCCCACATTAAAGATTCAGCGCTGAGATGGAACATCACAGCATTATTACTTTTCCTTACTGCTCTCCTGCTCACCTTTAGCAGCTGCATGGGGTGTAATGTGTTTGTACAACAGGGAAGTCTTTGTGTTGACCCACGGTGAGCAGGTTCTGCCGTGCAGCTCCCACTGAGCACAAGCACAACTGGAATGAGGCAGGAGAACAACAAAGACGAAGCAATAACACCTTGTACTGTAAACACCTATTAATGATGCTCCACAGAGCCCCTGGTGAACAGCCTCAGCCCAGCCTCTGCTGCTTTGTGGAGGGGCAGGTAACACACAAAAACTGCAGGACTTAATGAAAGACAAAGGAGAGTGGATTCCATCAGTTTCTTGTTCTAACTATAATACCAATATGGAGTATTCTCTTAAGAAAACAGGTCTGTACAGCATTGATCAGCTCCTGTTTCCTGCTGCAATATACAGGGACTGCTCTAGTTTCATTCTGTGGTTTTGCTTCCTTCTCTTAGCACTGATTTAATATAATGCTGTGTGCAGCTTTAACAAACTGAGTTCTAGGAAGCTACTCAGAGATCAATCCCCCATGTGTAAAGTTAGCAGGAGTTTTGTCACAGGCATCAAAGAAAGCCTGAGGAGCTCAGGAGCAGGAACAGGATGAGTCAATGGGATGCAAAGAGTAGGAGCAAAGAGCAACCAAGTCTTCCCAGACAGTTTGAAGAAGACAAGAGAGCCTTGGCTGGCTTCTGGTCCTTGTGTTCATCTTCAGGAAACACTCCCAGAGAAGTTGCACCGTTTCTCTTTGGCACAGTCATGAAACAAAGGCTCTGCAGAGGGAGAGGATTCCCTTTTGAAGCCCCAGACGAAAATAATGCAAATGATTTTATACCGGGAACAGGAGCAGACCTTGAACATCTTGAATGGAGAATGGAAACCTCGCAGACTGATGTGAAAGACCGCATTGGTTGTGAAACACTTCACACAGCAAGAGTTTGTGTTGGATGCTGATGGATCACATGGAACAGTTATAATGCCTGTCCCAGGGCACAGCAGGGTTGTGAAAACATGCAGCAAGAGCTGCTGCATTTAGCTAACAGCTGCAGGGTTACAAAATCACACAAACAGAGGGAATTCTGCCCTCCATGGCAGTGATGAACTAAAGGGGTTTGTGGTACCACTATGGGCTTGGCAATTTCATTAAGAGGCAAAGAGCATGTTTGAACCTCTCTGCCTGTGCTATCGTGCCATTTCTCTCTGTGCTATTGTGCCATTTCTCTCTGTGCTAACTTGACATTCCTCTCCATGTTCACTCTTTACAGGGTAACCTTATATGCTGAATTCCTTCCAATGAAAGCCAGAGCAAAATGTATTTTATTAATAGAGGTGAGCAGTGTGGCTGTGTCCCCAGAGGGGCAAATTCTGCTGTGGGTTACATCCATTCAATCCTACTGACCAGAAACACCACCCACAGCTGCAGTCAGATCTTGCTTGTCCAAGTGAGTGTGGAGCTGAGGTTGCACCATGCCCTAGTGGTAGCTCAGGTCCAAAGCAGCACAAAGCATTCATGTAGCATTGCACTCTTGGTACCTTGACTTGCACCCAGTGCTGGGTAAGTTACTGCTGTTTTCACAGGAGGCATTTGGATGTCACCTGATTTCATGGGGAAATTAATCTGAACTCAGTAATGAAGAGGGGAGAACTGACTGTTCAGTAAATGCAGGGCTAAATTCAGCTCCCCATATTCAATCCAAACAAATCAAAGTCACAGAGAGCAGGATTTTGCCTTATAAATACTTCAAGGCAAAATTCACAACCCTGTAATGAATGGTGGAAAGGGCAGAACAGTGCTGCTAAGGAACATCCTTGTGGAAAACCTCTCTAGATTCAACCAGCTTCTCAGTGTGAACTTATGGCTCTCAGATACCTGCTAGCAAGGCCTCCATTGGGTTGATTAACACTTCATTAAAAGAATTCAGTAGCTGAAGTGCTGCTTTCTGTGTCACTTCTGTTCTGCCACAGTTTGGCTGCCTCTGAGCAGCCTTGGATTAGAAGTATATTCTGAGGGTTAAATAATGAGATAAGTAGGTTCATAATCTAAAGGGGAATAATCCAGCATGGGCAGGATATGCAAGAGGATGGATGCCAGCTCCATTATTTGCTATAAAGGTATCAATTCCTTCTTTCATCTTCGGGCCAAACTCTGTGGCTTTGGTAGCTTGGTTTTAGTAAGGAAAACTAATACCATAAATCTCATGGTAGTTGCTGGGAATAATATTCAGAGACACATAAATTAATTGTGATTTTGCTGTAGAAACAACATGTGATGACCCCTTGCTTATGAGGAGCTACCAACAGCTCAACACAAGTGTCTAGAGAAAGAGGATGCTGGGCTTTCAGAAATGAGCATTTCAGTTCCTGCAGCATTTAACCCAATCCCCTGAAAATGGACTCTGTTTCCATACAGGGGCCCGTGTTTGAAATGTCTCTGGCAGTCCTCTGTCCCGTCATGGAATGCTACAAAGCAGGAGGCCTGAAAGCGCTGCTCGTTTGTGACTGTTTCTCTTCCCTTTGACAGGTCTTTTGGGCCATTGGAACGGTGTTTGAAGTCCTCCTAGCAGTGGTGGTGATGCCCACGCTTGGCTGGCGCTGGCTTCTGGTTCTTTCTGCCCTCCCTCTTCTGCTCTTCGCTGTCCTGTGTTTTGTAGGTATTCTTTCAAAGACATATCCATGTTCCATCACTTCTCTACCTGATCCTGCAAGCTGGCTGAAGGAAATCAGGGCAGTTTTCAGCTCTCTTTTATTGCTGGAGGGCAATGGTGGGCTGGGATTTTGTGAAACCAAATCAGGCCTGGAAACCTCTCCAGTTTAGTGACTTTGTTCTAACTCTGCTCAGTGGAATCAACATCTCATTAAAAGCTGTTGCTACTTCCTTGCTTTGTGTCAAAATCATCACTTTGATGCTTATTGGCCACTTGAAACCCCTCCACCCCCCAAGTCAGGGGTAAAATCTGCATAGTGCAGGTCAGGTTCTAATACAAGGCATATGCAAGTTAAACCTGAGCATAAGTGCCCTGTGAGATAATGCGTTTGCCTCAAAGATATGTGTCCTTGTCAGGACACGTGTCCTTGTTCAGCAGCTCTGATTGTTCCTCACTCACTGACATTGGTTTTCAGACATATCTCCAGTTATACAGGGGCTTGTTGTTAAAAGGAGCTCAAAAATGCACATTTGGGAATGCCCAGAGCATCTTGTCACAGCTGCTTTGCTAATGAGGTTTAATGTAAAGAGCCTGCAAAAATGCCTAATGGTTCTTGAGAATAAACCTAAGGTAACAGAAGGGAAAGATTTCAGCCTGGAGTTCTGGTTTCCTGGTGAAAGGGGGGTTTTGCAGGGTCTTAAAGCCTGCTGAGGAGATGGCTCTGGGTTCTTAAAGGTTAGCTCTGTAATGCAGTTAGTGCTGGAGTCACTGAGCTTCCTCACTGGGAGCCCACAAAGGAACCCCCGAGTGTATTTATTGCTGTGTTCTTGCCATCCTTGTGCATCTGATCTGCTTTGCTCTCTTAGTGGCTGCCAGAAAGTGCCAGGTATGATGTGTTATCTGGAAATCAAGAGAAAGCAATTGCCACTTTGAAGCGGATAGCAACGGAAAACGGAGCCCCAATGCCTCTGGGAAAACTAATTATTTCCAGGCAGGTATGTACAGGCACGTTAACAGCGTGGGATATGGTGGAACAGTTACCTTCATGTGTGTTCTTATAAGCAAATAATCAATGTGAAGTTTAATGGTACTGCTGGAACCAGTAATGAAGAGGGGTTTGTCTGTGCCTTTGCCACAGGGAGGAAGAGTTGGTTTCTCAGTTTTAATTACATGAAAATCCTGAAAGAGAAAAGGACCTTTAAAGGAGGCATTGATGTTCTTTAACCTCACTCTGAGCCCTGGTAATTAAAGAAAATCAAACCTTGAGGCTGCCAAAGAGCTCGGATCAGAATTCCAAGATCTGAACTCCTAAGACAAGCTGGAATTTGACTCTTGAGCTCATTTTCAATCTGATCCTGATGTTCTGCAGGGGAGAGCTGCAAGCTCCTACTACATCCTACTGCATGGAGTGATTCAGGCTGTTGATTCCGAGCTGCATGTTACTGTGTGAATTCATTGGGGTCTTTTTCCTTTCAGCTTTACACTGCCAACTTTTCAGCACCCCATCACCACACAAAGCAGCTTCACAGAACAGAGACTTCTATAAGAAAAGAAAGTCATAAAGTTGGCCCATGAGGAAGGGCAGCAGAGGAAAAGCTGTAGATTTGAATGAGAGCAGAACTCTAAAGCTAGGCAGGAGCCTGCATTTTACTAACCAGAGATGGAGGTCTGCTCTTCTAAGGGCTGCAACAGGGAGGATTTGAGCTCTTGGGTGTTTCACAGAGGCTTGGTTCAGTGATGGTGATGCTAATGGGCTCTGCAGGACCAGGGGCCAAGCTTGGATGGTTTCGTTTTCAGGGTGGGGTGGGAAAGTGCTTTTCCTTAACCACAAGTCTATGGGCTGAGCCCTCCACTCAGCTCAAAAGGGGGCTGCTTGCAGGAGGGCTGCTGGTGCCTCCTCACTGCCTTCCCCTGGATGAGAAGCCCTGAGGGGCTGCTTTGATTTACAGGAGCTGGCCCTGGGCCGCATGAATCCCATCAACCTGTGCATTGGCCAAGTCCTGCTCTTTGCAGCCCCACCTTGTTCCAACAGGCTCCCTGGGGAGGAGTAGTGTGTGCCCTGTGCGTGAACTGGTTCTGATGTTCTGCTCCTAGAGAATTCCCCTTGGCAGAGGAATTCTTTACTTGGGTCCCAGCTCCAGTGTGGCTCACTCTACGGCTACACTCATCCTGAGATGTAGTACAGAGGACTGTGTGTTGCATTATCCCTTGCCACTCTCCATCCTCCAGTCCAGGAGCAGCAAATGTCCTGACCCTCTGACTTCTGCTTCTTTTCAACAGGAAGACCGAGGGAAAATGAGGGATCTTTTTACACCCCATTTTAGATGGACCACGTTGTTACTCTGGTTTATATGGTAAGAAGAAATATAACCGGCCCACTGCCAGCACAATTCTAAATGTTTTTTTAATGGAGGTATTTTACAGCATTACTAAAATACAGCAAAAAAACCCCAAGCTGTATTGATTTGTGATTTATAATCCTACCCATCAGGAGCATTCCCAATCTAATTGCCCTGTCGTTTTCTAAATGCTAAGAGGAAATAGCTTTGAGGTAGCGCTTAAGTGGGAGTCCTCAACACAGTGGGTTCAATTATGATTCATGGTGTTTCCTATAGGCTTGGCCAGCTGAGACTTTCTCTCTTGTTTTCTTCCTTGCAGGTTTTCCAATGCTTTTTCATATTATGGGTTAGTTTTATTAACTACAGAGTTCTTCCAAGCAGGAGACGTCTGCAGCAGTGAGTACTGCTCCATCTTTCTCTTAAACATACCCCGCTCAGTGCTCGAACATCTTTTGGCAGATCCCATTCTGCTGTGTGGAAAGGACTGTGGCTCCCAGCCAAAATTTAAGGGATCTGCTTAAGGGGTTACTCATTTTAAACGTTTCTGATGGGGCCTCTTCCTCATCCCCTGCACACTGCAGAGGGGTCCTGCACTGTCTGTGAGCCCAAAGTGTTAAAGCAGGAAGAGAACCTTCAAGGGAGCCCTGTTAGCAAAGTATCTTTCTTCTTGAGAAAGAAGTATTGGAATAAAGGTAAGGTTCCATATCTGAGAGGCCTCATTAGCTCGGAGAGAGCTGCTGTGGAACTCCCAGGTCCTCAAGATGTGATGCCCTGCTGGGAAGAAAGATGATGGTGGGGAAGCATTGCCCTTTTGTGGCAGGTTTTTGTAGTCAAAAGTTCTTTGGCTGCATTAAGAAAAGGCTGGAAGAGTCTGAGCCCCAGGGGAGGTGTGATTATGTTCACAACACTTGTAATTAGCGAAGGCTGTGTGATAGCTGGGAAATTACAAGAAGAGAAGGGATAGTACTGTGAAAAGACATGATCCCAAGCTCATACACCAGTGTATTGCCTACTGGAGAGGTCTGGCTCTGGTCAGCCTCCACAAAGGAGTATGCATCCATTAAAGATATTTGGGTTTATAGAGACACAGTATTACTGAGTCCTCTCAAAGTACAGCTGAGGTGTTAACATCCCATTTTGTGCAGGGATAAACTGAGTTATTGATGTTAATTCTGTCCATTGTCATGAGTTCTGGACTGAAAACTAACTGAGCCTGTAGAGCTGGCGAGGAAGGGTGAGCTTTCATTGTGATAGTGCTGGCTGCAGAGGTGTCACATCCTGCCACAAGTGCCGTTAGAAACTTGTCAGGTCCAGCTGTATCCTCCAGGTAGAACACCAGTGCTGTGCAGCAGGGTCTTGTCAGTACATCCCTTCTATACACATCCCTTGTCAGCAATAAGAGTGATAAAGACATAGCAGGAGCAAAGGAAGGTAAGCAAAGAAGAGGTTACTTAAAGTACATGAAGTGCTTGTTTTGTTCCTTTTTCCTCCCACAGTATCCAGTAAAAGGAAAGAAGTTGAAGCCAAGTGCAGCCTGACCTGTGAGTACCTGACAGAGGAGGACTACACTGACCTGCTCTGGACAACCCTGTCCGAATTCCCTGGTGAGTGGCAATAGGAAGCACTGGTTCTTCATTGCCAGTGGCTCTGTGTGATTCGAATGGGTTCTGGAACAAGCAGGGAAATGGGCTCTTCTCTCTGGCCTAATGCCAGTGTTTTATCTCCTGCAGCGCTGGAGCTCCTTGCTTAGACTACTTGATAACGCAGTAGCTGTAGCTCCTGTCGCTGCCTGTGTGATCCCTACAGATAAAATCACTAGTAATTGCTTTGTGAAGCCATAATGGTCCATCTGACTATGGATCCCACCCAAACAAGAGATCAGGCATTCAGAGGAAGAGTGACAATTAATCAAAGGGGCAGAACCACTTGAACTTTGGTCCATAAGTGACTTCCCAGAACTATTTTAAAGGGATCGTGGGCAGAGTGAATCAATGGAGAACTTGCTCCCAAAGCTCCGTCTTCATCTCAGCCATGATCTTCAGTCGATTTCAGTGAGTGTCAATGGACAATCTGACAGACAATAAGTACCCACAGGCTCTTCAGATGTAGAGGGTGGTCTCCCAGTATTAATCTGTCTGAAATAATACTGTGAGGCAATGGCCAGGTGATTTTCACTGTTCTAGGTTATAGTTTCAGCTCAAAGAGAAGCCATTTAACTGGTGAAGAGCTGTAAGTCTATGATGAATATGCATAGGAAGACTGTCCTGCACAGCAGTTGTGCAGGGAAGGATGTCAATGGACAGTGGGCAAAAAGAGGATATGTACTCTTGGACTGATGCTATAGCTGACAGAACTGATTTGCTCCTGATACATGCTAAGATAAGAGAAACATTACCAGGGATACCTCTGGATATGACACTGGAAACTCTACTGCTTGAATTATCCCCACGCTTGCTGCACATCAGCTTTTAAAGGGATCTGGAAAAGTTGCATAAGGGAGAATACTGACCAGAATACTGTGAGACTTACAGAGCTTGATGTTTCCTTTATCAAAGAGCAGGTGAGAAACAATTTGATGGCAGCATGTAAGTAACACAGGAGAGAAAATAGTAAGTTGTAAAGAGCCCTGAAATCTGGCAGTAGGAAGATCTAGTAGGGAACGATGCTCAGAATCTGAATCAAAGATATTCCAATGAGACACAAGGCAGGCATTTTAGTACTTGTTTTGGTAACCAGTGCAATAGGCAGTGGTTCACATATGTCAGAGTTGATTGCTCACTCCTACATCAGCCTGTAGCCCCTGAGTGTGTGGATGTGTGGACCAGTGGGGCTGTGAACGTGGAACAAGACTCACAGAGCTTCTGTTTGCATGTGGCTGATGCTTTTGCCACAGAGCTTCTGCCTTTAAAGAAAGAGAAAACAACATATCCAGCCTATGTGAAAAGCTATCTGCATTCCCACCTCTGCTCCTTTCCCAACCTTGTGTCCTTCCACAGGTGTGTTAGTGACACTATGGATCATTGATCGAATAGGCCGCAAGAAAACCATGGCCCTGTCCTTTGTTGTCTTCTCATTTTGCAGCCTTCTGCTGTTTCTCTGCGTTGGAAGGTAAGGAAAACACAGTGAGCAATGGCTCTGTCCAATTAATCTGTGTTCTCTCTTGGTTAAGGCACAAGTGAAAGTGGTGGCTTGCAAAGCCATGGTCATGCTTGACTGGAGGAAGCATCAGGATGGTGTTAGGTTTTCTACACCAGTTTGGAAGGAAACTGAAAGAAGCAGGAGAGGAGAAACCCTTCTCTATACTCTTTCAGACAGAGCAATCCAAAGGGCAAAATGAGAGCTTGTGTCTGAATAGGAGGTAACCATTGGACAACTTTAAATCAGATCTGATGTCTTGAGCCTTGGGAGCTGGTTCATGCACTGCTCCCTGCCATTCACTACGTGTGCTTCCCCAGGCTGCCTGCATAGTCATTGCCAGGGCAATGCTTCACAACCAAGTCCAGTCTCTGCTCCCATTCAGCTGCTCTGACTGCATCTGGCCTTTATGCCATGTGCATGTGACAATGTCTGTACCTCAGGACTGAAGGATAAGGAAATGACCTGACAGCCAGAGGAATGCTCTGTGATTTTAAACCTGTTCAGGCACTGGAATAAGAAACCTCACAAAGTCACAAATATCCAGGCAGTCTGTAGGGTCATGTCTTTTAAACAGCTTTTAAGGTGCACTCCCATTGTCTTGTCCTGTGTGCCATCTTTTTGTTAGCACCATTCATAACATGGAATGTGGTTTACTCATTTAGCTATGTTTCAGTGTTTGCTGCTTATTTCAATAGGCCACAGCTGTCAGGAAGAACGGATGCAGTTGGTGAACTGATGTGATTATGGGAACGCAGATTGTTTGACATCATTGTTGTATCAAAGGTCCAGAAGGGTCCATTAAACCCCAAAAGAAGTCATTCTAAGCAATTGAGTGGTTTTATTGCCCTTCCCTCCAAGTTAAACAAACGGATTGTCCCAAACCATCCCAAACACTGTTCTCCTTTTTGTTCTCACAGAAATGTTCTTACTGCACTGCTCTTCATTGCAAGAGCTTTTATTTCAGGAGGATTTCAGGCCGCTTATGTTTACACCCCGGAGGTAAGGAGGTTGCTTTTGTAATGAGAATGCTTACGGGGAGTGAGACCATGGTGGGAAAGTAATTTTGCCTGCCCTCTTCATAATAGACCTTGCCCCAGATGTGAGCTGGTGATCTCATGGTCTTTGTCTAACAGAACTTGCTGTAGTTCCACTTACTGAGTTCCATTGATTTAGGAGGCTGGAGAGAAGAGAACTTCCTACTGGTGTTAATGGACTGGTGCTTTGTTCACAGGTTTATCCAACAGCCACGCGCGCGCTGGGGCTGGGAACATGCAGTGGAATGGCCCGAGTGGGAGCCCTCATAACCCCCTTCATTGCACAGGTAAAAACCCTTCCTTCTCCTGGGTCCCAAGGCAGAGGAAGGTGAGAGAGAAGCTGCTGTTCTGCTGCAGGGGCCAAACCAAGGGCGAGCTGTGCGTGATGCATTAAAGCAGGGCTGTTGTTGCCCCATCCTTGAGGAGAGGTCAGGTTTATCCCTGGATTTGCCTCTTTCTCCATTGCTCCGTATGTTGGGGGCTGAATAAGTAAGCAGCAGACTGCAGGATGGATGTAAGGACACCTTGGAAGCCAGCCCCTGGCCGTGGGATCTGTGAGAGGCACAGAGTTCCTGTGTGTGGTGCAATGCCCCAAAAGGGGTTTTTAGGAGCCCAGCTGTGTCAGAACCAGTGGCTCTGCAGAGGACCAGGATTTGCTTAAGATCTTGGGATCCTGCCTAATGTATAAGGGCAGCAGCACCTCATGGCACTGGTTTGTCAGTGTTTAATAGCTGTGTGTAATGACTGCGGAAAGGAAGTCTGCAGCAGTGCATGTTAAACACACTCCCAATGCTGTACTTAAAACCTCTGCTGCCACCTCAGTGGCTCTACTTCTGTGACAGGGCCCAGGGGAGCTGGTTTCTATCTTCTGCCTTTTTCCTGCAGGTGATGTTGGAATCTTCAGTCTATTTAACACTGGTGGTTTACAGTGGATGCTGCCTGTTGGCCGCTGTGGCTTCCTGCTTCTTGCCCATTGAAACCAAAGGCCGTGGCTTACAGGAGTCCAGCCAGAGGGAATGGGGACAGGAGATGGTTGGGAGAGGATCTCAATCACCAGGAGTCACCAGGTCTAACTCTGGGTCACAGGAATGATGGGACATGGAAACCTGCTGGAGGAATGAATGATCTGAGCAAGTTCTTTCACACAAACCCCAACCCTGAAGCATAGGAAGCTGACCATCCTGTCACTGCCAATGTCGTGTGTCAAACTGCAGGAACCTTGGGGTTCAACCCAAGCCAGTTGTGTCTCTGCTGCCCTTTGCTCACACTCATAAAGACTTCACTTCAGTATGGAGAGGCGTTTGATCCAGATATCATTTGAAGTTTAGCAGGAAGGGGTTTTCTTAAGTCTGTTGTGCTTGCATGGTCAGCTCTTCAGCTTACAATGTCCCGTGTCAAGCAAATAGCCAACTGAATGCAACTCAGTATAAGCTGTAATTAAAATCATGTCCTCTCAATGCCTAAAAACCAAAAGGTTAATATTTATTGTGTCCCTGCCATAGCACACGGTGGATTCCATACACTACAGGATAGGTTTTATGAGTTAGCTGCCTGCCTTGCACATTCTAGCCATCACCACCATCATGTGACAACGGCACACCAACCAATGCATCCTAGTTCCTTGGGAATGAAGCACAAATTGCTTGGAATCTGTTTCCTGGATGTTTCCCCCATCCAAGGCAGGCAGATGGAGTCAGTGAGGAGCAGTGTTTGTCACGGAGATGGAACCTTGCAGAAATGCAAATCCTCCTGGCTTGGAGCAGAGTTTGGCTTCTCTACCACAAACATTGAGCTCTCTGTGTGTTGCTTGGTGAAGACTCTTCAGCTGCCCTGGTGTCTCTTTGTGTGTGGAGGTGCACGCTGTGGTCTTCTGCATGGGTCCAGGTGTGTCTCTGCCCCATACACCTCAGTGTGCTCTTGCAGAGGTGAAGGCCAGACCTGTGATGAACCACCTCAGCCTGACAGCAGTTGGAGGGAGCTGCTTTCATGTGTCTCCCAGCAGAAGCTGGCCTTGGGGCAGCTGGGCAGGGCTTCGTGGTAGCTGCTGATTGTCCATCAACCTTAACATCAAGCTGGTGTCAAAGTGAATCAAGATCATGGGATGAGCCAAGCTGCAGCCAAGCTTAGATGAGGAACTTCATCAAGTGTAGCTCCTTAAGGCTGATGATCAGGGAATATAACAGCGTTCAGGTGGAAAAGAGCTTGCCTTCTTTGTCAGAAACCTTTCACTGTGCAGGATGGTAGATCTCTGTGGCTGTGCATGAAGAAGCTGTGACTGTCTCATCCCTGTCTCAGTTTATTTCCAGGATTCCAGACTCTGGAATACACATCCAAACGTGAGTGAGATGGATTAAAGGGTGAATCACTAGGCTATGGGACGCAATACACTTCTATAGTGCTCAGTTGTTTCATATAAACACAGTGTGCAACAGGTTTCTGCACAGTGGAATGTTTAGGGAAGCAGGCCCCTTTTGTTGGGGTCAGGAATGGGTGACTGAGTCCATGTTTGGGTGCAATACCAATGGGCATAGTAGGGGTTCAGGTTTCCCTCGGGGTTTTATGGCACTGCGGTATGATGCTCTGGGATGTGTTGGGCTGTTACAGCACTGCAGGGAAATGAGAAGGGGACAATTCCTCCAAGAAATTGAGGAACCTCAGAGTAACAAAGAGAGGCCAAAGAAACTGTTGATGTTGTGTGTGGGGAACCCTGTGCTGAGAAGGGCTGAAGTTTGCTAAGGCACCATGATGTCTGCCCATCCACTTCCTGCAGCGGCAGACTCTGGGTGCACTTGGTCCGAGCACCAAACTTCCCTTTCCTCAGTACCAGGGCAATGCAGTTCAGCTCCCAGAGGGTCCCGCTTTAGATGTGGCTGATAGAAACAACGCAGCCTGTTCCTGGGGCTGGTCTCTGTGCTGGTTCTCTCTGTCCCTGCTGTCTCTGTCTGTGTGCTCAGTCTCCAGCTCAGCCCAGCAGCAGTTACCAAGCACTTTTAGTTAATGTTCTGCTTTTCCACTGTTAATCTTCACACATCACTTGGGGTTTTGGGGCAATATTCAACAGTTTAAAGGACTGCATTGCAATGGTCTTCAGAGTGTGCACGCAGAGAAGTTTAGGTGAAGCAGATACAGCTCATGCATTTGCACATGTGTATGCTTCAAATTAAACATTTCCCAGGTAAAGATTTATAGGTGATGAGAAACCTTTGGGTGCTGTTGGGAGGTTCAGTTTTAACCTGTGACATTTACAGTATTAAAAATAATTGAAGGCGTCTTTGCTTTTCACTTTGTATGAATTCTGCATTGAAAATGTATTTAATAAGTGCCAAGATTGGTCCTGCTGCAACATCTTCACACACTGGGTCTTTGCTTGAGAGACAGTGATGCCTAAAGCAGAATCCAGAGCTCACTGAGGCCTGGGACAATCTCCTATGGATGTTTGTGGGCTCTGGATGAGCTGGGGAGGATGCTCAGGAGCCTGCCACAGCTCATCAAACAGCACTGAAATTCAGGCTCTGCAGGTCCCTGCATGTTAGTGATAATGGGAGGATGGTTTGGATTGTTCACTGGTAAACTGGTGAGCATTTGGGATTGTACACAATAGCCTATAAATAACCACAGGTCATATTTTGTTAATATGGCAACACCATTGATGTACATAAGAAGCTTCCAAAGATCATTTTACACACTCTTGAGTATTTTTCACTGATGAATTACTATAGCTTGTTCATTCAAAACAATGAAGGGAGATCCTTGTGAATTCCAATCACAAGCAAACAGAATGGGGGAGAGGGGGGGTGTCAGAGGTTTGCTGAGTGTCTGATACATTCACATCCAAAGCTGGTTTTGGGGACAAGAATCTCCCAGTGTGCTTTGGTGGAAGGATTTGTCATTCCTCAAGAGCACTGAATGTTTCCCTGGGTCTGAATGTACAGTTTCTAAGCTGGATATATTTCAGTGTTGACAAACTTTGTGTATCTGAAGCTGGTTGTAAAATACTCCTGTTCCCAGGTTACACGACCCTGGAGAGTTTAATTCCACACTGGCTATTTTCTGTTAAACAAATAAATAGCTTTTTCAGTAAAGAGGCTTTGGGCTGGTCTGTGCAGGGTCAGCAACTTCACCACTTGATGCTGAGACCCATCTTGTTGTGTGAGGGTTCAGCGCTCTGCAGCTCCACCTCCTTCTCTGCGTGTTTGGACATCAAGTCATAGGAACCACAAGTAACCTCCCAGATAACTACACCTGAACATTCACTTGCTTACTTACCTACAGGTCTTTAGTTGCTTTCTGCATTGCAGTCAGTTTGGACAATAAGAACCAATCTGTTTGGCTGCTTGCCTGTGGGGAAGTTCTAGTGATGCCTTTAATGCTGCAGCGTGTGAATACAGATGTGTGTTGGGAGGAGGCAGCTCCGCATGTGTTCAGATCTCGGGGCAGGGAGGTTTCCTTCTGGTTATTTACCCTTTAATGTGAGCTTCTCTTTCCCCTATCTCGTTCCTATAAATCCCAGTCAAGGACATCCCCATCGCTGTGTTCCTCTGCCCTTTAAATAATACTTTATGCTGATGTCTATTGCAAACATGAGGTTGCTGCTGAGCTGGTGACGAAGGAGCTGCATATGCTTCGCACACTAACACAGTGCCTTCTCATTGCCCTGTGCATTCATCTTCCTTGTGCAGCCCTGACAGGCCTCTGGGATGAAGCCTCCTATTCCTGGGAATGGGAAGAGCTGGTAAGTGTGGAAGTGGAGCAATACTGAGGGAGAGGGTTTGTTTTCTGGGAAGCTTTTGGCCTCCTCGGGCACTTCCAAAGCTCGCTCTGTTTTCCCGAATGCCAGAGCTGCTCTTTGCTTACCAAGGGTAACTTTGCTGGTACTTGATGTGATTCCAGCTTTGTTCTGTGTCCCAGGCAAGTGCTGTTGGGAGCTGGGAGTGCACAAAATCTGCTGATGCTGGAGATGGTTTGTGCTGTCAAGGAACCCTGTGCAGTGCCTGCATCCCGCTGCCTCCTTCACTTCTCCTGCGCCACGGAGCTGAACCTCAGTCATGGCTCTTCACTCCCATCACGTCCCACCTGTGGCTGCCACCAGCATAAGAGCTTTCCCATTGCTCTGCCCTCAGAACAGAGCGATCAGGTGAGCCACACCAGCAAGTCCCACCCATTCCTGGGCAGGACTGTGAGTTCTTTACAGACGGGATGCCATTTACTACCAACAACCCCCTCAAGTTCCGTGGTGCTATTCCAGGCCCATTTGTCTATTTGGAATCTAGAACGATGTCTCTTCCTCCTGCAGGATGAAATCTTCAGGAAAAATGCATGTGGAGACATGGAATGAAGATGTCCAGGGGTGTTTCCATGGAATTAGCATTTCCAGCCCTATCCATGGCATTATTAAGAAGAGACAGCTTCACACACGAGCTATTTGAACATTACCTTTATTCTGCACACCTATAAAACTGTGGCCTGTCAGGAAACAAGCACTATCAGCCTACACAGAAAATCACACAGGAATCAGTTCTGTTCATGTTCTAGGGTCAGACCCTCCTGGAGCAGTCCCCATCCCTTTGGGAAGCACCAAGGCAGCCCCAGTGCTGCTCCATGTCCCACAGTAGGAGGAAATGAGACGCTGAAGAGCCCATGGGATTTTTAAGGCTGAGAACAGCTATTTTGGGTGTGCTCCTGCTATATATAGAGCCTGGCAAGTGCACAGGTCTGGGACGTGTTGCTTTGTTGCTAAAAACATCATTTGGGAAGCCCATTTTAGGCAACTGCTGCTGTCTGTTGCCAGCAACATTAACCAGGTGCTGTGCCCATGCTCTTTGTCCTATAGAAAAGCCATTGTAAGCGCAGCACGTGCTTGAGGAGCTGTTGGTACTTCACTGGGAGCTGCAGGGCTTCTTCCTACTAAGGAGCTTTTGCGTCCTGGGGGAAGCTTGCAAATCTCATTGCACACTGGGTGCTGGAGCAGGCACTGCCTCAGGTGGCTTGGGCTCAGTTTCAGATCCTGTCCCATCATGCAGATGAACTGCAGGAGGGTCAGGAATCCAACTGAACCCTGCCTGCCCTTTGCAGACTGCTCCCAGGACACAAGTACACTGTGAAACAGGCAAAATGGTTTAAAGCACTGCCTCCGGGTAGGTTGTGCTTGGCTGGGGTGGAGGGAGCTCGGCTGTGTGGCAAATAACAGCACCAGAACTGGCAACTCCCAGAAATGAGACTATGAACCTGACTTGGAGCTGCAGGAGGGTCGAACAGCCCCTGTTGTAGCACTGTGTTATTCCCATCTTTCTGCTATGATTCCTAACTTACTCCTGCCACCATCATCCTGGGTAACTCACAAGCGGGACTGCGGCAACCTGGACAGCTTTTTCTCCTGGAGGATACTCCCAAAGAGCCTGGCTGCTGCCATGGCACAGCCCCAGTGGATGGTGATACCAAACCCACCATGGCCGTAGTTATGTATCACCTGGGGGAGAAGAAAAGGGATCAGTGCTGGGAAAGCTGTCTTTAGATTGACCCTTCAACCTCCCAGTGAGCACTCAGTGACCCTCTGCTCCATCCTTCCCTCCAAAAGCTGCTGGAGAGGCAGGAAAACAATGGATGCACCAGGTTAGCCAGAGACTTGAGCAACCTGCTCTAGCGGAAGGTGTCCCTGTCTGTGGCAGGGGATTAGAATTGGATGAGCTTCAAGGTCCCTTCAACCCACAGAATCTTGGTGTGGGATTCTATAACACTGGGCTGAAACTGGCTCAAAGATTCACCTGGTATTAGAGGGGGGATGGAGCCCAGCAGCGTTAGCTGGGTGTTGGTGCTGCACTGTCAAGCTCCCAGCTACTGATGCACTCCCAGTGCAGTGCTTAACGGCACTGGGCATCCGGGGTACCTGTGCCTGGGACTGCCCGTGCCCGATGCTCTCCTGCTCCAGGCGCACCCGGGGCCGTGCTGGTCTCAGGCCGCTCCATTCCCCCACGATCTTTGCTTCCTGAAAGCAAAAGCACAGCAGCAACCGTGAGCATTTCCCTTGAATTACAGCAGCCAAACGTTCCAGCACCGAGGGGTCCGTGAGAGGAGGGCCCTTGCAATGAGTGGGGACAGGGGCTCCCACATCCCTGCTGCTGCACCAGCTCCAAGGATGCTGGATGAACTGTTCAAGGCCAGGTTGGACACAGGGGCTTGGAGCAAACTGCTCCAGTGGAAGGTGTCCCTGCCCGTGGCAGGGGTTGGAGCTGGATAAGCTTTAAGGTCCCTTCCAACACAAACCATGCCATGGTTCTATGCTGCAAGGGGTGACTGGGCAGAGCAGTTTCAGATGGCAGCCTGGTACATCACTGGGCCAAAGCCTTGTGCTGCTTTCTCAGCTCATCCATGGTACTACAGCTCTTTACCAGTAATTCCTTTTTCCTACAGATCTTGCCTCAATGGTAACACCAGCCCCAGCCCCTGCCTGCAGATCCAGCAGGAATACAGGGTGCAGGTGCATTCACCCACCTGTAGAGCAGGCAGCAGCTGGCAGCAGCTCTCCCAGATGGTTTTGTGGTCCTGGGCACTGTTTGCTTCATTCCAGTTGCCGTGCTGGTAGATCCCTCCCAGGACCGTGAACTCGCTCCTGCACAGAAAGCCAGAGGAGGTAACAGCAGTGAGTGCCCCATCCAGGACTGTGATTGTGGAGCCTGCTCCCTGTTCCTGCTGGAGAAGCTCGTGTGGAGCAGGCAGAGCAGTGCCTCTGTGTCTGCTCGTGAGCAAGGCGGTCATTTAATGCTGCCAGCATTGAAATGCCCTGGCCTGGGCAACCCCAAGAGCTGATTTCATCTTCTATCAAACAGGTCTGCTCCTGCCTGGCTGGGGGAGAGCTGGGAGGAATGGGATGGCTCCGGTGGGAGCATAAAGGAATGGATTTCTACTGCTCCAAACTGTGGATAGACTGAGGACAAGAGGTGGGGTAAGGCTGGGGGTGGCTGTACCTGCTGGCCCTTTCTAAAGTCTTGCTTGAGCCCTGGGAAGCACAAGAACAAAAGGGATGAATGTGGGTGTGCAGGAGCAGAGCCCTGGGTCCTGGACTCAGCTGCTTCCTTTGGGATCCAGCCCAATGCCCAGTGATGGCAGCTCAAGCTGCAATCAGCCCAAGAAGAGGAATCTGTATGCAGCTAGGACTACGATCAGGAATTGTTTGGAATGCTTTGCCTGGGGGCTGTGAGCATCCGAAGCTCCTATTTGCAGAATGGCTCCTTGCCCATCACCTACCCTGGGATGATGTACGGTGAGTTGTAGATCCCAGATTCCATGTCGTGAGTGATGATGAAGTGCTTCACCCATGGAGCCAGGACCTGGGAGATGAAGGGGTCAGGAAGAGCTGGAGAAGAGGCTGCCCAGCTCAGGAAGTAGCTCAGTGAACAGGGACACACATGATGACATCCCTTCTGCTCCAGCTCCATGTACACCGCAGCACTGGCTTCCCTGCCAGCGAGAGGAGAGGGCAGGCAGGCAAAGGGGGAGCTTCCTACCTGGATCTGTTTCCCCAAATCATCACCCTCTTCTCCCAAGGATTTAATATGTTTCTATCATTAGCATTACATCTCTGGCCTCCCCCCAGGGCCTGAGAGCATCCCCAGACCTGAGCCAGGATCCATGTTCTCTGCTCTGGCCTCCACACACACAAGGGTTCTACATCCAGGGTTTGCTGGGGTTCAGGACCTGGATCCAGCCCCAGGTACAGTTAACACAGAGGAGGCTCCCCAGCTTCAAGAGGGAACCCAAGCCCAGCACCCTCCTCACCTTTATGACCTGTCCCCGGCCGGGCTGGAGCTCTGGGTCAGGCTGCAGCTCCCCTGCACGCACCCCAGTGCAGTTGATGACAACATCCACGCCCTGGGCAAACATCTGCAAGAGACAGGCACTCAGGGATGGTACCCACAGGGGCAGGAGGCTCCTGCAGCACAGCCAAGCCAAGCACTCGCTCCAATGGTGTGGGTATGGATAAACCATGAGGGTTGGATCCAGGGTATGGCTTCTGCTGAGACCCTGTGTGTGTAGGCAGGAGAATGGCTACAGTTTAAGGGGACACCATAGTGTTGATGCTTGTGCTGCCCCATCCTCTCTCAGCCACCACTTGATGCACGAGAGTCTTTATCCTCCCTGGTATCATTTGTTTCCCAAGCCCTCCTGCTGCCCCACCTGACCATCACAACTCACCTCCTGGAAAGACTCCACTTTCTGATGGAAAAACTTCACTCCCCTCTCTGTTAACCTGGGAAGAACAAGACCATTAAAAGCCAATATACAGTTCAAATCAGTGCCTGTAACTGAGACCCAGGTATGCTTTGTTGCTCCTTGCAATGAACATTTATGACCTTTTTGGTGGTTCCTAATGATCTCCAGCCATTAGTTCATTTCCCTAATGGCTCAGACCTGCTGACTCTGGTCAGTCCTGCTGAGCCCTGCAGCAGATGATGCTCAGGTCTTCTGCTGCAGATCGGGCCCTGCTCCATGGTAGCAGTGACAAGAAGAAAACCAAGCCCTAAATACCCCATAGCTAAAAACACCCAGGTGCAGCTCTAAGTATCCCATAACTGGTGCCCAGAGAAGCTGTGGCTGCCCCATCCCTGGCAGTGTTCAAGGCCAGGTTGGACACTGAGGCTTGGAGCAAGCTGCTCCAATGGAAGGGATAACCTTCACTATTTGTCATGCAAGGCTCCAGGGCTCTATTAAATTGAGGAAGCAATGAGCAGGAATTCCAGCCCCTTTTCCCTGCTTCCCAGGGTGCCTTCCCTCTGCCCTGGCACTGTGGTGGCTTGGCACTGACCTGTTGGTGAGCCAGGGCAGGTACCTCCTGCACTCCAGCACCAGCGCTGTGTTGAACCAGCCATAGCTGAAAGCAGAGGAAGCCATAAGGACCCACGGCATTTTACATGAGCATTCCCTTCCCAGTGCTCCCAGCACCCACTGTGGCTCTGGGACCCCATTTCCCCTTTGCACAAGTGCATGGCCTTTCCCCTCTGCTTACAGCATAGAACACCTTCTGCTGGTTTTGTTCCCCCAGTTTGACTGTGTCTGGTGAGGTAAGAGAGGGGCTGGAATGAGTGCCATGCTGGGCTGTGCTTTTTAGGCTGGTTTGAGTGTTTCCTACTTATTCCAAGGGAAGCTGTAACAGAGAAAGGTCTCTCCTGTTCCTGCTGTTTCCCCTCCTCACTGCCCAGTGAAAGAGAGGGTCCGGGACCATGCAGCCATTCCTGTCCTGCCTTGGGGAAAGCCCATCAGTGCCTATCAGGAGAACACAGCAACTACCTGTAACCAGGGAAGAGTTCAAGCTCCTTGGGTGTCAGGTTCCTGAACCCCAGGACAATGTTCTTCCAAGATGGGTCCTGCAGTAGGGAAAAAGGCTGTTAATGAACCTGGATCACTGGGATACAGTGGTGCTTCACCCCAAGGCAGCCATTGCAGCTGGCTCCCACCCTTGGGGGGCTCAGCCCTTGCTTCACACCAATCCTGCACTGGGGCACAGGAAGCAGTGGGCCCTGAACAGCTGGTCACAGACCTGGGAGGGTTTGATGGCTTGAACCTGCCAGAACAGGGGAGACTGAGATCAGCTCTCAAGCAGAAGCTCTTCCCTGTGAGGCTGCTGAGGCACTGGCACAGGGTGCCCAGAGAAGCTGTGGCTACCCCATCCCTGATAGTGTTCAAGGCCAGGTTGGACACAGGGGCTCCAGTGGAAGGGGTCCCTGCCCGTGGCAGGGGTTGGAGCTGAATGGGCTTTAAGGTCCCTTCAGTACAAACCAGGCTGGGATTCTGTGATTTGGAAGCATTCAGAGCATCATCTGAAGAAGCACAACCCTGCCCATCCTTGGAGCCATTCCCAGCCCTGGCTGTGACTTGCTCCTTACCGGCACCGGCTGCTTAAACAGGTTATAGCCAGAAATCAGGAAAAGTCCCATTTCCTTCGCTGCTGGAGAGCCCAGGAGCCCTAGGAGGTGATCGAATGTCTCCTTATTCCAGAGCCTGCAATGGAAACAGCAGAGTGGGGCTCTGCCAGCACCATGGAGCTGTGCCCGGGAAGCTCAGCCCCTGGTGTCCCAGCCTCCTCCTCCTCCTCTTCCTCCCTTACGTCTCCTGCAGGTTGCCGTGGTCACTCAGATAGGGCTGCCACAGGCCGGCCGCCCCATCGCTGGTGGTGTGCGGAGTGCGACGGTCGGCGTGGACCTCCAGCTGCAGGGAGGGCAGGAGGCTGTGGAACTGCTCGTGGATGCAGAGCGCAGTGGAGAGGCCGATCACCCCTGCGCCGATGACGGCCACGCGCATGGCACCGGCTCCCTGTGGGAATGGCACTGGTTGAAGGGCAGCACTGGGGATGCTCAGAGGGAGGCAACAGCTTCTGTAGGACCCAGCCTGCTGTAGGGATGGGGCTGGGCCACTCCTGTGCACCCAAGCACTGGCACCCATAGGGTGCTGTGAGTTCAAGCTCACCCATAAGGTGAGCTCAAGCACCAATAGGGTGCTGTGAGCTCTCCATTCCCAGTGATCCAGCCTGCTCCAAGGAGTTCCCAGTTCTCCTCAGCTCCAGCATGGGCTGGACACAAAAGAGGTTGGCCCAGATAAAAGACATGGAAAGCAGCGCGTGTTTTCCAGGGAGCAACGCCAAGTGCATAAAGTCCAAGGAGAGCTCCTCACATCCCTGCCCTCCCGTGCTGTGCCTGTGCCACCACCCCAAACCCTTCCCAACCCCGGCTCTTTGTAAATGTGGGTGCAAAGAGGGTCTGCACCCCCTGACTGCTCCCTCTCAATGGAACTTCCCACCTTGCAGCCTGGAAACAGCCCTGTGGTCACCATCAGGGCAGAGAGCAGCCAAGGGCCAAGTTCAGAAAGGAATGGGGTGCAATGGTGTGATCACATCCCTGCCAGCAGGTGGCTATGGAAGGGATGCCAGCAGCACACCAGAGTAAATTCCAGCCTATCATTTTAGTTGAGCAAGGTGAAGCACAGGCAGCATCTCTGCTGTGGAAAGCAGCCCGCAGCGAGACTGGCATTTGCTGGGATGAAGGGATGAGTCATCGGGATGTAACAGCACCAAAGGCAGCAGGAAAGCCGTATGGCTTCCCATCTGCTCTGGTTCTAGAACCCATGGCCATCAGGAACTGGGGCTGCCTCCATTACCTGCAGCCACAGGGGGTGGCCCAGGCTGCCCCTGCAGCACCAGCCTCAGCTGAGGAGGTCTCCATTGCCCTGGTCCCTAACTGGGGTTCCCAGCAGCTTACCTGCAGCGTGTGGAGTCCCTGGGGCAGGAACTGCGGGGTTTGGAGGCTGGGACAGAGCCACGTTCTCCAGGAGCCTGTTTGCAGCCCCACAGCACAAGGTCCGAGTGCCGAGGGCAGCGGGATCACAGCGCGGCCCTGAGCAACGGGGCCAAAGTCCCAGCTCTGGACCAGGAGGTGGAGTTCCCCGACGTGCTGCTGGCAACTGGGCCCGGAGCCACTGCTCTGAGAGAAAAACGGGGTCACGGCGGTGTTGGCATTGTCACCATGGAGACTGCTGCCTCCATCCTGCGGGATGGGGACACCCCAGGCACTTCGTTCCTGCGGGAGCCAGGAAAGCGGGATGCCTCAGGCTTGGGTTTTGTGTTGTAAGACAGAAATGGCATCGCCTCCCTGCTGATAGACCCCAGGAGCTGCCCCGCTTCCCCCTCTTAGGCGTCACAGGGCTTCGTTTCTCACCTCTGAGCTGCCTTTCCCTTCACAAAGCCCACAGCGCTGGGTTCTGTGCTGAAAAGCAGGGTTTCTGCTGGTGTGGGTACCATGGGCAGCGGAGGCAGCCCTGAAGGTACACGTGGTGCTTGGGCAGAGCTGCTGCAATTGGGGGTTTTACCATGCCTAAAGCTTTTATAGAAGAGGCCATAAGGGTCCTGCACAGCCGGGTTGCAGCCACGTCTCGGGAGTCCTGGTCCAGGGTTTCACCCGTGCAGAACAACCCATTGTGAGGGATTGGGATTGGCTCCTGCGGAAGGCTGAGGAAAGGCAAGGGCAGGCACACACCGGCCTGAGCAGAGGGACGCTCTGCGCCAAGAGATCAGCAGGGACGGCCTCTCTGCAGACTCCTGTAGTTCACAGCCCCGATACCTTCAATGCTTTTGGTAGCAGAGCAGCACACACGCATTTTCCACCCGGAGCATCGCTGTGCCGGGGGCTCCAGTGTGAACAACCTCATCCAGGCTGTCTCCAAAGGATGGCAACAAACCCACAGCTTGGGATGCCACGAAGGAGATGGCTTATCCATAGCATCCCCTGGGATGCTGCCAGAACAAAACCCCTGTGCAAGCGGTGCATCCCGTGGGATGGAGGGGGAGAGGCAGTCCCGCAGAAGCCTGAATGACCGCGGGCTCCACACACACCCAGCAAAGCCTCTTACACCTATTACCCCATTACTGGCCTGCCTCTTGCTTTTGGCACCGCTGACCCCTCGCTCCGGTTTAAGGAACCCCTTCGGGTGCTTCATGGGGGAAGCTCAGACCCCACCTCCACTCATTGGGGTGCTAGGAACCGCGTCCCGCCCGCGCCGGGACTCGAACCCGGGTTCCAACGAGGCTGCCCCGCCCCGGGCCCGCCCCTCCGCTGGGCCGTGGCCGGGCGGGCTGCGCAGCCGCCGGAGCCTCACAGCGGTCGCTGTAGCCGGGCCCCGCCGCCGCCATGGCGCTGGTCACGCTGCAGCGATCGCCGACCCCCAGCGCTGCCTCCTCGGCCAGCACCAGCGAGGTGAGCCGGGCCTGGGGACGGGCAGCGGGGCGGGACCGGCCCCTCAGTGCCTCGGCTGGGCCCCGCGCAGCACCTCCCGGCTCCGGGCCCCCTGTAGCCCGGCTCCATCCCCTCCCGGCTCCGGGACCCCCGTACCCCGGCTCCGGCCCCTCCCGGCTCCGGGCCCCCCGTAGCCCGGCTCTATCCCCTCCCGGCTCCGGGCCCCCCGTACCCCGGCTCCGTCCTCTCACGGCCCCTGTCCTCCCGTACCCCGGCTCCGTCACCTCTCGGCTCCGGGCCCCCCGTAGCCCGGCTCCGTCCACTCACGGCCCCTGCTCCCCACATCCCTCCGGCTCCATCCCCTCACGGCCCCGGCCCTTCGCCGCTCCCCGGTGCTGCCGCAGCCCCCAGCCCCCCGCTGCTGACTGGGGCCTCGGGCCCTCTCCCCTCTCGGTCGCACCGTGTTGCCGTCCCCTCCTCGCCCCTTTATGTTCCCGTTCCCCATGGCCGTGCCCCGCGCCAGCCCTAGGCTGAACTGCTGAAGCCCGGGGCAGCCGCTTCGCTCTCCGCTGCCGGGTGAATTCCGGCCTCCATGGAGCAGCGCTGCTCGCTGGCCTCTTGGCCGCGGGCATTCCCCTGGCCGGGCCCCCCCACAGCCGCTGCCCCCATGCCGGGGATGCTCCGCTTTTCCCCTCTGCCCTTGTGCTGCAATGGCACCACCTCCCCACAGCTTCTGACCCATGGGGAGCCCTTCACCATGGTGCTGGGGTCTGTTCACTGGTGCTGGAGCAGCTCCAGTCCCCACCCCATACACCCCATCCATACCTGTGTGATGTTCCCTTGCTCCACCACGCTGCTGCTCTCTGGTTCCCTCGCAGCTCTGCTGCTCTGGGGACCTGGATGTGCTGTGTCCCACTGTCCCCATGGTGCTGTGTTCTACACATCCCTGCCCTGATTGATGGGGCAGGCACCGGAGTGTCCCAGCTCTGCTGTGCACCCTTCACTGTTGGACCCCAGGAACACCATCTCCTGCCCTGCTTTGGGAGGGTGTGTTCCCCCACCACAGCTCCGAGGTGTAACCCAGGCACAGCTGCACCCCGTGGTTGTTTGCCTTCATCCCCATGCATCCCTCTTTTCCTCCTGACCCGTATCTTCCATGACCCTCCAAGACAGGCCTGGTGTTTCCCTGTGTGTCCTTCCCGTGCATCCCTCTCCCTTGCTGCTGCTGCCCTTGGCTTGGCTCTGTCCCCTCCCTCCAGGTAAACAATCCTATTTGTCACCTGTCAGGTCCCCGTGACTCCCCCGATTAGCTCCTCCGAGGGGGGAGCAGGAGGGAGATGGCGCCTGAGGCTGCAGGTTCTCCCATGGGATTCCCTTGGGAGATGTGACTCATCCCTTCCATTCCCAACTGCTGTGTGTAGATCCATGTCCTTTGGTTTGGGCTCTGAGGCTGAAAGGAGCCGGCACCTGGACCACGCTGTGTTGGAAACAGGACCTGGGCTTTCCCAAGGGCTTTTCAGAAGGAATTTTGTTGGTGTTCTAGTTTAGGGTCTTAAATGAGCCCTAGTGGCCACCTGATCCACACAGGTGTAAATGGGCTGTAACCCTGTTGCAGGCAGTGGAATTAGACTGGGTTTAACTGGTGCAGGTAAGAGAGGCGTCTCTTGCTTCACCACACACATCTGCCTTGAGCAGTGCATCCTGTATGAGCTCTGAGCTGCTTTTCCCCTTTCCTCTTGAAAACGCTGCCGCAGACTCGCTCAGGTGTACTTGGGTGGCTCCCAGAGGAACATCAGCTCCCGTTCAGTTGGGATGGTCCCTTCCAGCATGAAACACCATGAAGCTATAAACCATCCTTTCCCCGCTGCACTGTGTTGGCTTTGCAAAGTTAATTTGCGACCCCAGCACAAAGTGCCAGCCCTGCTCCTTGATGGTGCTCCTTGCAAGGAGAATCAGGGCTCTTTCTGCCTTTTAGCCTGTGTGGTTATAGTGACTAGTGGATACTTCAGATGGGAAATGCTGACCATGTGTCCTTGCTAACTGTGAGACTGCTCCTGCAGCCTCAACTCATGAGCCTGAAGGAATTCATAGGATGAATGCTGCTGCCTGGAGAGGCTCCTTCTGCATTAACATGGTGTAAATTCTGAGGAGCAGAGAGTTCTTACACACACTCACTCGCTCTGCTGCCCTCTCCCTTCTGCACCACCTCCTGCTCGTGCCAGGTCTGTTATCCTGACATCCTGCACTGTCCCCAGGGAGGGACAGGGATGTGGTGGTGTCTGTGCTGTGGTGGGATCCGTGGTGTGGGTCCACAGCATCACATGAAACGCAAGAGCTCAGCATGGCAGCGAGCAGCAGGGTTCTGCCTTGGTTGGTTTTACTGCAGCTTTGTAATAGGAAATACAGGGAGAGCTGAGTCTGAACTCAAGTTAGCTTCTGCAGAGGATGAGCCTGCAGCAGCTCCAGGGGCTGGCTCTGCTGCTGAGCCTCAGCTGACAATGATCAAGACTTCCCATCGCATTTGTTTAAAACCAGCTTGTCCTCCCCTTGTTGCTCCGTGACACAGCCAAACAAACAGGGGCTGACCTTATAGAGGCCAAAATCCTGATGGAGAATCCCTGGGCTGAGGGGACCTGCTGTTGGGGGGCAGTGGGACTCAGGGTGCTCACAGGGCCCTGCGCTGTTGCTGCTGCACAGTGTAAACAGACTAAAAATAGCCCTGGTATGTGCTCGCCATCAGCTGCAGACGTTCTGGATGGGTTTGCTCTATCTCCATCCCTCCAAACAGCCATAATTCCAATATCCGGCCCCTGCCGTTGCATCTGGGGCTTGTTTCCTGGCTTCCTTTGGTTCTTGCAGATTGTAAACTAGCAGCTCCTGCAACTCCGAGTCTTAACTTCAGGGAGTGGGGAACAACCTGAGTTCTTACACACACACAACTTCAGGGTTGCTTTATGTTTCACTTCTGCAAACCCACCTGGGAACAAGTCACCCTTATGGTGGCCCTTGTTTGGTGTGGGGGTTGAGTAGTGTTGTAGTAAATACCAAAGTGTTTCCTGAGTTCTGATGGAGCATCATTTCTTGAAGGCTTCCATCCCTCCAGCTCTGCTGTATTGCAGCTTTGAGGGTTTTCCCATTGCAGGGTGATCTGTTAGGTCCCTGCTCTACTTCTTGGGTCTGAACCATGTCCCTGGTGTAACTCTGCCCTCTGAAGGGATGCTCGTGGCCCTTCCTCCTCCTATGTCTACTCACACAGGACCAAAGGAGGATTTGAGCCTTTGTTTTTCAGTCGGCTCTGGATGCAATTAGCTCCAACTCTCTTTTCCTTTCATAAGGAATTTTGTCCAGCAACTATTTAATAGAGAAGTTGAAGGGGGTGGCTGGAAAGCATGGCTCTGTGAAATTGGTTCTGAGATGAGGCTTAATGCAGCTGGCACGCTTCAGTTTAAGGAGAATAAATGAAGTGTGAGGGCCAGTGAGGCAGTTCCGCAGCCAGATTTGCTCCTAAAGGGACTTTCCACCAGTGCCCGGTGAAAAAGTGGCTGTTTTGGTACGTGTCTGCCATCAAAGCAGTGTGTGTATCAGCAAGGCAGCAGACATAGGGCTTGTTGGTGACTGGGCAACCATCATCCTGCTTCAGGATGCGTCTTCTGCCAGCATCCGGGCAGCTTGGAGGTGGCACAGGCTCCTTGAGGAGCTGCACATCGGTGCCAGGTTGGGGTTCAGGTTGTGACAAGCCCAGCCAGGCAGTTTTGGCTGCAGCCTCTGGAGGGCACTTGTGTTGTGTGGCTGCACAGCCGGAATGGCAGCATCAATCTGTGCCCAGCTCTTGGGTAGCAGCGTTTCTCTGCTGCTCCTGCCACGTTCTGCCCTCACTTGTGCTTGTGGTGACGCCGAGGCTGTCGCTCTTCAAACCGACCTGTGCCCTAGGACCAGCTTGCAGGATTAGGATCTAATAGCTTTAAAATCCCTGTGAGCCCCTTTGTCACCCGGCACTGGGTGCTGATGGATCTATGGCCAGGGAGGCTCCTTTATCCCTGGCACTGGAAAGAAACCCCTCCCTGGAAAACAACCACCCAAAGCCCATCACTGAGGAATGGCTTTAAGAAGCATGGGGATTGTGAACAAGTTGTATGGAAACAACCAGTGTGTAACTTTCTCTTTATCCTTTTCTCCCCTCAGCTGGAGGTTGGCAGTGATGAGGAGCGCAAATTAAACGTGAGGTAAGCAGAGCTGCTTGGCTCTAACCATCATTTCCACTGTTGTTTATTGCCTGCCATGTATCCCAGTCCTGAGCCTGGCCAGGACTCCAGCCTGGAGCTTGCCTGGAGCGGGCTGCGTGGTCTGCAGGGAGCTGAACACTGGGGTGATCTCCCCCTGATCAGTTTAGTTTTGAGATGAGTGTTTAATGAACTGAAAGCATAAAAGAGGGTTTGGGATTTTTCTTTCCTGGGAAGAAGAAACTGGAAAATTGCTCCTCAGCTCTGGCCAAAGCATTTCACTGTTATCAGTGTCTCTGCTGCTGCTCTCTGAGATTGCAGCTGTGGGTCGGGAATGGGAGGACTCTGCTCCTTCCTGAGTATTAACCATTGGGAATTTGACTCCTTTGGTACCAGGGTCGTGTAGAACCACTTCATGCAAGGGGCTGGAAAAGAGTGAGATAGCAGCTGGAGAAGGGGAAGCTCCTCTTGCAGGCATTGCACAGAGATCAGAGGTAGTAACAGTGCGGCTGGTTTGGAACTCTGGTCTGATGGGGCTCTGAGAAATTACATGGATTGTTAACTCGAGAGGCAGCCGCTGCAAACAGCTCTTATCCTCTCACCTGTACACCCCAATCTGAGAGATAAACAGTGGTTCAGCAGGCCTGGTCTCTTCTCTTTGTTACTGCTTCCTACTTTAATTATCCTGGTTTCAGGTAAAAGCATTACAAATGAACTCAATGGCAATATAGAGCTGAAGCACTGGGAGGTCATTTTGTCTGTGGCTACTTTTTATCTCTTTGCAAGCCAGGCACCAACATCCATCACTGACCAGAGCAATCATGGGGGTAGGTGTAGTGAGAGTGGGCTTAAAGGCTGATGCTTTCTTCTGGCTGTTGGAAAATGCTGCAGCAATGACTCTGCATACTGAGAGCCCAAGAGCTTCTTCTGGCCTTCAGTCTCTTGGGGCTGCTCTTCTGTATATGATTTTCAGGATAAGAATCAGATAATTAAATCACCAGATAGACCTTGAGAATAGGATGGCTTTTGTGCAGATCCTTTGCTGTACTCGGGGGGAAACACTGCCAAGGACTGAAGAGAACGTGTGGCCTTGGTGTGGACACAGCGTGGCTGAGCACTGAAGCTCCTCTGGGAGGGAGGTGGGTAGATCCTGGCCCCTTCCTGCTGGATTCCTCGTCATCAACGAGCTGAGACTTTACCCAGTGCCCATGGGGTGGCAGAATTGTTCAACTTCGTTGTGCTGCTTCTCCCAACAGCTGCGCCCAGGTCTCCAGGAACAGGCTGTGAGTAGGTTTGTGGCCGTTTAAATCCTGGTCTAGCCTTGGTGGAGAATCTGGCGGCAGCTCTGCTTTGTCACATGTGCCCTGAATGCTGAGGTCAGCAGCCCAGTGCCTGACTTTTGCACACCTCAGTGGTCCTCATGGTCAGTAAAAGAAGGGTTCGTGGAAGCAAGACCCCTTTGCTGCTAGCTCAAACTGTGTTTCATGAGTACGGCATGAGCATGCTATTACACACTGATGATATACTTGCTCAGCTGCTTGCTGAACAGATTATTTTCATTCATCCCTAAATATTCCAGGATTTTCAGTGGAGGCCATGCAGTTGGATCTGGTTAGATTATTTTATTGAAGTAATAGGTCTGTATCATGGTTTTATAACATCTTGCTGCTCTCTGGTCTAAGAGCAGGAGGCTTTCCTTATGGTTTCTGTTCCCTCAAAATGCTTTTCTCTCTTGTTTTCTCCCTGAAACAGCCTCTACCCTAGTACAGACCGAGGGGACATGTTCTAGGTTCAGCTTTCTGTCACGGATACTGTTGCCTTATGCATTTTGTTAGACATTAATGTGCTTTAAAGCCTTCTCTCCCACTTCCCCGAAGTGCTGCAGAAGCCTTGGTAAGGTAACATCCACACTGTTTCCAGCAGGCAGCCAGGAGTCTGTTTTGCTCCCCTAAACCTTTAAGTTTTACAAGATTAGGGTCCACTGGGTTCAGTGGGATTTTTCTTGCCCTGCTCCTTGGTGCAACCTGATTGCCTTGCATTGCTCACCATCGGCTGGCTCTCTAGTACGAAGGCAAAGGAGATGTCTTACAAAGCCAGTGGTGGTGTGAGTGTTGGCTGTTGTGAACTGGCAAACACAGGAAGATAATCGCTGGCTTTAATTGCAGACACAAGTGAGTTTGTTAGCCTGTCGTTCCATGACCTTTACCAGCATTGGCTTTCCAGACACACTCTGCATGTGGTCAGAAACAGGGCTGGGAGGATGGTTTTGGGCACTTCTGCAGGGAGATGGAGGTTGAGCTGCTGTAGGACCCAGTTGTCTCCAGCCTGTGATCAAGCCTGCAGATCGATATGGAAAGAACTGTTCCTGTTTGGCACCACTAAACCCAGTTGTAGGAGCTGGCAAGAGCAGCAGTGGAGGTAAAGGTTTTCAGGATTGGGCACGTGTATATTTGCAGAGTGCTTTAGTGACATAGCCTGTGCTGCTGCCTGTCCATGTAGAGACCCTGCACTGAGAGCACTGCCTGGAGCATCCAGTGTCCTGCTGAGCAGTGGTGAAGAAAGAGACTGGGGCTCTTCTTTGCTGATGCCATCCTGTGTACCTTGCGATGTTACTTAATGCTCCTGAACCTCCTTCTCCCATCTACAGCTTGGCAGATGTCTATTAGCTCATCTTCTGAAACAATGAGAGTAAAGCATTAGGTCTGTTTGGTTTTGTTCAGCAATAAAACCTTTCAGCTGTAAGAGGCATCTGGCTTTGGAGGTCTGAGGAACCTACGGCTGTTTGGGATGGGTACAAGGCAACACATCCCCCTTGCTTTCCACCTCATTTACTTGCCTTTGTGTTCTGCATGATGGCCTGGTCAGGAAGGAACATGCTGCAGCACACTGGTTTGATAACCAGCTCCATGGTCCCTTTAGCTAATGCTTTTTTGCTGTAGTTTAATGAAGTGAAGTGATTTTCTCTTTTGAAGGTAATGGGCTTACACTGGGAATTGGTTTGACTCGGTTTTGTGTTTGCTGCTGGAATTAGGTGGAGCCCTCAGGTTGCTGTAAACTCCCTTTGCAGCTCAGTGATCAACAGGAGTAATTTAAGCAGGCAAACTCCTTACAGAGCATCATTGGATTTAGATTGGATGTTAGGACAAATTTCTTCACTTAGAGGGTGGTCAGGCATTGGAACAGGCTGCCCAGGGAAGGGGTTTAAAAGATGTGTATGTGCATGGGGACATGGTTTAGTGGTGAACTTGGCAGTGCTGGGCTGACAGTTGGACTCAATGACCTTAATGGTCTTTTCCAACCTGAACTATTCTATGATAACTCCAGAGGACTCGTTATGAGGAGGCTGTTTGGTTAAAATCACTGTAATAAAGCAGGCTTCTTGCTGGCCTCTTCAGCATGGAAACTTGCAACTGCAGTGTTCAGGCCTTTCTTGCTGCACAGTGCCCACCACAGCTGGGGATGTTATTTATGTATATTATATTTTAAAGCACCCAAAATTACTTACTAACATCCTGATCTTTAACTCTTTTAGGGATTTGTAAGTGTGTTTTGCTGGAGGGAGTCCCCAGTGAATGACTTGTATCTGCAGCTTTGGCCAGGCTGACGATACTGGAAATGTGCAGGGGCTGGGGGTCCATCCAGCAACAGCCTTGAGGATGCGTTTGTGGGGACAGCAGCTCATTACACACGTGACACGTCCTACTCACTGCAGTATTTATTGTCCCCCAGTTACTTGGTGGGAGCTCTTGGGGCAGAAGCTGCTGATTTTATTAACTGTGCAAAACAGGATGCTGAATCACATCCTGGCAGGGCTGCAGCATCCTGCCTTAGCGTGCTCCGTACAATGGGGAGGTAGAGTCCCAGGCTCGTGACCCTTTCTGGCCCGAAGGTGTGGCCGTGGAAGTTGATGGAGATATTATTAGACCTTTACATTAGTGGTGGGTTGTGTGGGGTGCTCAAAGACCACGGAGCCGAGGAGCCTGCACTTGGTTGACGCTTAGTTAAGCTCTGGCCTTTCCAGGAAACTGTTGCTGACTTGAAGTTGAGCAACATGAGGAGTTTACTTGGATGCTGGGAGAGTAACAGCAGGAGGTCTGCCAGTGCTCAGCCCTGCTTTGGAACTCGATATAAATACCCTTTTCTTTTATTCTTTTAGCTTTTTTTTTCCACAAAGCCTCAGCAGTTTGGCTTGAAACAAACCAATGGGCCCTGTTATCAAAGGTACTGGCTTGGCTCTCAGTTCTGTTCCTGTAAAAGGCCAATGTGGTTACTGTTTATTTAGGTGTTAGAGCTGGGTCAGAAAAATATTTTGGTTCCAAATGCCTCTTGATTTGAAATACCTGAATCTGTGATAATCCATTGCCAAGATCTGTGAGTCAGGGATTTCACAGGCAAATCAGAGCTGTGGTCTGCTGACAAGTGCCCTTCAGATGTGAAATGCACAGAGCACCTTCATGGACATGGCTTTGCTTTGCATGAAGAGAATGTTGGGTTGTGGTTTATCTCCCAGACATTTACCTATCACTCTGCAGCATTTGAAGCCCTGATGCAGAATCACATCACTGCTACACAGAAATAAACCAGCAGCAAAATAAGTCCAGCCTCAAATGGGTGCACACCTCTGCATCCTTAGGTGTCCCTTAGTTCAGGTTTATCTCAGATGAGAAGGACTCTTCTTGAAGAACTTGCCTTTTCTCTCTGAGGGCTTTAGTCCAGGCAGGAGTCAGTGATGTTGAGCTTGTGCAGCCCAGGCAGGCCTGCATCAGCTTTCCATGACATAAGGTATGGCTGTCCATCCCCAGGGTGTGAGCTGGCAGTGGTTAACATCACTGCCAGAGCTGTTTGTGTGCACACGCCTCATCCCCTTGCAGCCAGTGCAAAGGTTTCTCTTTCCCCACAGGAGAGGTAGGTTTCCCTGCGTCCTTCCTGGGACAGGAGCAGGAACACACATGGAACCTGCTGAGCAGCTGATGTGCTGTGTGTCCGTACCCACCTCAGCTGGTTCTTGCTGTTGGTATGTCAAGGCATTGCCCATTGCGCCAAACTCTCCTCAGCACTGACCTAACACTTCTAGGGCCCAGAGTCTGTGCCTGATGCTGCTTGTGGAAGAGGGGTTTGGAGTGTAGGAGGTAATGAAGGATAATCCGGAGGTTTTTATCAATGATTCTGGCTCCATGATTCTATGATGTTATGATTCTTTTCCATCTTAAGCTGGCCTTTCCCCTGGCTGGTGGTCTCCTAGTTGCTGGGGTGTACCTTTGCCCTTGTGCTGGCTGGAGCCCCTTGGGGAGCCAAGGCAGGCTATGGTCTAGCTAAACACTGGAGGTGGTGTCTGGGTTGAGCTGGAACTGTTCTCACTCTGCTTTTGCCCTGCATGATCTGTCTGGATTTGACTTTATTTTTCCACATTACCAACGTGTCAAGTGCTGCCTGGTCTGTGCTGCCTTTTTTGGAGTCATTCTGAAACCCAGCAGCGGAGCTGTTTCTTGGGTTGCTGTGCCATTGCTGCCTGTAGGGTTCTCAGTTGTGCTTCCCATGCTGTTGCCTGTGTCCTGGCTGACCTTGGCAGCCTGGAAGCTGCTTTCTCCATCCTTGAAGCTATCATTCACCTTCCTTTTCTTCTCCAGTGGCGCCAGGGGAGAGTTTCCACTTGTTTCTCTGGGAGACACCACTGAGGGGGAGAAGTGGGGTGACTTACTGCAATGATTTAGTGGATTATAACAATGAGTTGACAGGAGGAATGCAGGAGGATCAGCCCATGTGCTGACAGCTCAGCTGGGGAGGAGGACAGGAGCTCCTGACACCTCCCTGGCACTGCTGGGCTTGTGGTCTGTCCTCTCCCTACCTGTGGTCACAGAGCAGCTATGGCAATAACGTGGCAACAGCATCATCCCAAAAAGGGCTGTGGAGGAGAACACAGGGTGTCTTTTAGAGTGGGGGAAGAAGGGAGACAGTGTTCTGGGAATAGCTGGCTTCCCTCAGCCCACCTGGGTGCTGGGGACATGGGTGCCAGGAGGATCTGTAGTTATTTCTCCTCTCCTAAGCACAAGAGAAAAGTTTCTTTATAGGAGCTCTAATGGGCAGGTTGAGGTTTGGAGGGGGTTGAGCCCCAGCCTCTAGAGACAGTGGCTGTCACCAAAATGCCATCATTGGGAATCTCTGGAATGCTGTCTGTGGTTCCAGCCGTTCATTCCAAGCCCATCACGTAGCTGGATGATGCGATGATCAGCCCCGTGCCTTTTTGAACTCTGTGATCAACGGGATGAGCAAAAAGGATTCCTTTTTCCCTGTGAAACGAGCTCTTTATTTTATTTGGCTCTTCACCATCCCAGTCCTAGTGATTCCTAGAATTTTCTCTTTCCTGGCTGTTTGGGAGCTCTTCCGCTAATTGATCTGTGCTGGAATGGGAACCAATCCTGGTAATTTGTCTGTTTCCCTCTTCCTGTGCTTTCTCTTGGCTGGTTTATCCATGCTCTGCCCTTGAAGGTGTGTGCTGCCCTGGTTGGGCTCCATGTGGAGCTGGGTGGTCCCTGCTCAAGCCCAGTGTTGTTCACCCAGTACTGGAGGCACATTACCACCAGTCCATATCCTTTGGGAAATCAGCTTTTGGGGGCTTCATGATTGATCTCAGTTTTATCTTTCTCCCCTTTGTGCTGGAGGAGGGTTTGTATCTGTGCTGTGAATGGCCAGCAGTGTCTCCAGGCCCTCTTAGCATTCCTGTGCTGTGGATGTGGCCCACGCCTTGCAGCTGAACAATACATGCTCAGACTCCCCTTTTGTTGCTGCACTGCTAAGAACAGGAGAGCAAAGCCTGCCCTGGGTCTTGCTGCCTGCCTGCCTTGGAAATGGATGGGGAGATGTTTACCTCTGTAAGGAGGCTTTACAGGATCCTCTGAGCATGGGATGTTGTCCAGCCTCCTTGTTGGGCACCTGCAGTTCTGATCTCAGGTCAGTTTATGAGCATATCACAGCCTATGCATGTGTGCAATAGGGCTTTGGTTTAAAACCACATTGCAAGTATTGGACAGGGTGCCCAGAGAAGCTGTGGCTGCCCCATCCCTGGCAGTGCTTAAGGCCAGGTTGGACACAGGGGCTTGGAGCAAGCTGCTCCAGTGGAAGGGGTCCCTGCCCATGGCAGGGGTTGGAGCTGGAGGAGCTTTAAGGTCCTTTCCAACACAAACCACTCCATGATGTATAGAATTGTAGAATAGTTAGGGTTGGAAAGGACCTTAATATCATCTACTTCCAGACCCCCTGCCATGGCCAGGTATGATACGAAACTGGTCCTTCCCTGCTTCTGCTGCATAGCCCCACTCCACATTAAGCTGGGATGGTTGTGGTGCTACTTGCAGCTGTATTTGTGAAGGTGATTCCTTTATGTTTCATTTGGTGTCTCCATGGCACTGGACTCTGCTTGACCGGTGTGTGACACAGAGCAAAGGCCACTTGGAAACAGACAAAGTGCTATTTTAAACAGCATGAGAAAAGACTTGCTGCTGCTGCAGCTCCCGTGGCTGTTTCTCAGGTTGAACAGTAGCATGTCAGCCACTCGCTTTGAAGTTCATTTTGTTCCCTGGCGCTGTTTTGTGTTGCTCAGGCCCCTTCTGAAGGCCCCTCTCTTGGTCAGGAAGTGTTATCTGATGTTCCTCCTATCAAGCCAAAGCAAGCAGCCAGCATGCTTTAATTGTCAGTGTGGCTTGGGAAGCAGGGAGCAGCTGCTCCTTGTCTTCCTGCTGCTGCTCTGCTTGCATCTTCCTTTCTGTTTGATGTGCTCCTCTCCAGGTTAGTTTTGTTGCTGTTTCAGTGTGCCCTGTCTCAGAATCCACCCTTTGGCATGTCAAGGGCCTGTGGAAGCATCCGAGGGGGGCTCCCCTCTCTGCTCCCAGAGCTCCCTGCACTGGCTGGAGTGAGGGTCCCTGAGGAGAACACAAAGCAAAGCCAGGCAGAGTGGATGCTCTTGTTCACTGCATGAGCTCAGTGCTAAAACATGAGCTGGGAGCGAGCAGATCTCTGCAGCACTTGCACTAAACAGGCTGCAAACACAGAGATAACAAGTTCATTATGGCTCCGGGGGGGGGGGGGGGGGGGTGGTCCCGGCTGGGAATGCAGCCGGGAATGGCTCTGGCAGTGGCTGTGTCGGGAGGCAGAGCGGGATCTCCCGCCGTGCGCGGNGGGGGGGTGTGGTGTCACTGGAGGTGTGGGGATAACCCAGGCTCCTTGGGCATCCATGCATGGAGGGATGCTGGGGCTGTGCTGGGATCAGCAGGGGTACCCAGCCAGGCACAGACTGATGTTCCTATGTTCTGCCTCTTTTAGCTAGACACTAGTTTTTAATCCCTAGACTGGCAAGAGGCTGCTGAATCAACCTCAGGCTTGGCTGTGTCTTCCAGGGAAAGTGGTTTTCTCCCTGCTAACATCTGTGTATGGCTATTTAGTTTGAGATGAGTTGTGTAAGATGTGTTAATAGAGTGTTCTCTTGTATCCTGCAACAGCATTATGGCTTACATGAGATACCCATTAAAACAGGGAACTCAAGGACCTGAGGCATTCAAGGTTTCTTTGAGGAACACACCACAATCTGAACCCCAAGGGCAAGGCAAAGCTTAGGGAACACTGTGAGTGGCAGTGGGTCCAGCTCGCTCTGTCCATCCCCTGATGCGAGCAGCTCTGTTCCAAAATCCAGTCTATTTAACAGAATCCTTACTGGCATTTGTGGAGCCAGGGGGCAGCGTTTTGAAACACTGACAGGGCACTGCCTATTGTGTGCTTGAGCAACTCAACATGTAATTGATGTGTGTTGCAGCCACGCTCTTCTGGAGCTTTCCCAAAGGGGAAGAAATATTTCCTTTTCAAGCTGAACAGCACAGAGCCAGCGGATGGAGCAAGGGACAGTGAAGCAAGAGACACAGGAGCCTGCTCACAGTGGGGCTGTGGCCATTAAGCACCTTCTTCTTGCCATCCATATGGGTGGGAAGGTACCTTAAAGCTCATCCAGCTCCAACCCCTGCCACAGGCAGGGACACCTTCCACTAGAGCAGCTTGCTCTAAGCCCCTGTGTCCAACTTGTCCTTGAGGCTGTGACAAAATCTGTGGGCTCTGCATTTATTCAAGAGCCTGAAGTGCCTCCTGTAAAGCAGCTGTGCTGGTCAGGATTCCTGGATGGGCATCCAGAGGATGGGTGGCCATGGATCCTGTGCCAATGAGGCTGGGTAGGAATGGAACAGAGAGCTGCTTCAGCCCTCGGTCAGGCTTGTGGTGCTGGTGAAAGGCGAGCGTGCCATTCTGGTTTATGCCTGGAGAAAGAGCTAGTCAGGGTCTGTAAGCAACAAGTCTTTATCGTGTCTGTATTACAGAGCTGCCATACAGCGCTTTAGCTGTACAGGAATGGAGAGGCATTAGTCTACATGATACTTATCTAGTTCTGTCCCAGGGAACAGGGGCTTCCTGTGGGCAGGGGCTGCTGTGCTGATAGGCCCTGCACTGCCTTGGGAAGCAAACAAACAAACAAAGTCTGGAGGAGGGAAGCGATTAGACGAGCCTCAGCTGGTTTCCCCCCTCCTGAATGGCCCTCTTTCATCAGGAGATGTTAGGACAAGTGCTTTTTCAAGCCAGGATATCAGTGCAAGACACAGTGTTCTGTAAAAGTCATCCAGTTCCTGGGTAGCATCAACAGACGTGATTCCTCTACTCCGCACTGAATATACGGTCGACCTTTTCTTTTCCTTCTTTTCTTTGCTTTTCGGGCTTTAGAAGCAAAAGGATGTGAGTTTTACAGCGAGTTATGAATCTTCTCAACTTTACTGACTTCTGTCTGACTCTTGGGCCAGCACAATGCTTCTGCTGTTCAAAGAGAACCAGTCCAAATTAGTATGTATTAGCCACTCGTTTTTCTGCTACTAACAAATGCTGCTTACTGGGGCATTTATCACTGCTGCCGGAGGTCAAAAGTTGGGATGTTCTTTAATGGAAGGATTTTGCTGTTCTTTAGGAGAACTTTTTAAGGAGGCTGGAGTTTTGGTTGTTCATTGGGAGTGCAGGATTTAAAAGGGGGCTTAAACTGGGTTGGACTATTGCCGTGCATGGTTCTCGCTTTCATTTTGTTTAGCTGTCTCTTAGAGCAGTTGTGTGAAGTGACTGAGAGTGAGGAATGTTCCTAGAGCGGAGATAAGGCCCCTTGTGGGGTAATGCTGCTGCTTCCCTGTGATGGAAAATAGGAGCTTTGGCAAAGAGGTGCTTGGGTGCGTTCCCTCCATTCGGTACCATGCTGGTCACATAGGAATAGGAGCTTATGAGGAGACTGGGGAGGTGGAAGCAGGCTGACTCCTGGGGAGCTGAGCTTTGTAAAGCTGATACCCAGGTTAGGAAGCCAGCATGCAAAGAGAAATCCTCCTCAGGCTTTGCTTTCCGGTTCAGTTCCATGCGGATGGAGTGCACTGGGACAAGCACGTTGCAGTGTGGCTTGTCCTTTTCCTGCGGTCCCGGTCTGCCCCGGCAGCATGGCTGACTCATTCACCTACAACTGGGAATATTCTGGTTTATTATGGAAGATTTCCTGACTGCGAGAGGAGAACGTGAGGCGAGATGAACCCTTGGAGGGGGAGCTGCCGATGCCTCTGGGAGGGAGCTCTGTCTCTTCTAAGGGTTTTCCTACTGTAGAAATCCCAGTTGGTGCTTTATTAGGGATAAAAGAATATCCCTTGGGATGGCTTTTCACTTTCTGAGAGAAGCATTTCCCAAAATCCTTGGGGCGGGAATACTGTGAATTATCTCCTTGTGCGTTATCGTTCCCTTCCCTAGGAGCGTGTGTGAAGCTGGGGGCTGAACACCCCAGACGTGCTGTTGGTGTCACTGCTTTTGTGTTACTGCTGGCCTTTTTTAACGCTTTCCTGTGAGATCTGGGGTGTGAAGGAAACAAGACCCTTCCTGGCTCGCTATGGGCGTGGGGAGAATTCCCCTTTGCAGGAGTTCTGGCTGTTAGCCTGTGCAGCAGGCAGAGCCGAGCCAGAGTTTGGGATCAGGAGCAGCTCCTGGTCAGGCACAACTCTTGAATACTGTGAGTGCTGGAATACTGCGGGAGCATACATGGAGAAAAGCTTGGTTTGAGTGCAGCTGTCCCGCTGGCATTGGATTGACCCGATGTGTGACTTGTGGAGCCTGGGACTTAGGTGAAAACTTCCACTCACTTTTCAGAACCAACTGAAATCTCAGATTTAAACTGGGTCTGGATTTAGTGGGAATTTTGCTCCTTGAGGATTTAGTTGGAAAATGAGGGAGCTTTGCCTTGAAACCTTGGCTGTGCTCAGAGAAGTGAAGAGTTGAGCTTACAGTAGATGCTGAAGAGACAAGGAATTCCTGTCTACTGCAGTGGAATGGAGCATCAGTGCTTGCTCACCTGAAGGGAAAGACCCCGGATAAAGTACAGAACAGATGAGTGCTGGGAGTTGGAACTCCTGTGGGATCGTTTTCTGTAGCATAAGTAACTCCTGTGTAGCACAGCCACATAATGGAGCATTTATATGGAGTGGAATCAGACAGTAATTAATGAGGAGCTATGTTTGGAAGTGTGGGGCGGCAGAAAATTGGGCTTTGTAGTGAGGAATGTCCCTGATGGTGTTGGAGCAGCGTAGGAAGTGCAGTGTAAGCAGTTGCTGTGACAGCTAAAAGGTAGCTCAGCAGACACTGATGTTCAGCCTTGTGGGAAATGCTGACTTTTAGCCCAAGACTAAAATGCTCACAAATGCCTGATGGTTATAGTTAGGCTTGTGCTGGTGCTGCCAGTAACTGCTGGTTTGGTTCAGCCGCCTGTAACTACTGGTTTGGTCCAGCCTTCTCTTCAGTTATCTTCTAGGGGCTGTGTCATTTCACTCTATGGATGTACCATCGTGTCTGCACATACTGCAGCCTTCTGCCTTATCCATTGTCTTTTAGGGTGGTTGTATCCAGCCAGAGCAAAGCAGAGTCTTTGCTCTTGTGGTGGTTGTTTTGCCCCCTGAGGTTTCAGTGCAGTTTCCTTTCTCTGGTGATGGGCAGGTTTCGTTGTCCCTCCCTTCCTCTTTAAATCTACATGCACTTTATGATTGTGTGTTCTTGGTTTGCATTCCAAAGAGATCTCAAGAACTGCAATGAGTAGGGACTGATCAACTCAAAACCTGATGCTCAGCCATTTGGCAGGTCTAAGCCTGTAAAAAAGCCTTACCCTTTACTGGTTATAAGTTGCGGGGTTTGATAATCAAATGATAAAGTCATTTCCAGCCCATGACAGCTCAGGCAAGTATCTCCTGCAATGGCCAAGTAATAAAATGTTGGTGGAAGATGACACATGAATTAGCCATGAATAATCCTGGAGCCGTGCCATGCAAGTGGCAGGATCAGACTTTGGGAACAGCTTCTCATGGCAAAACCCTGCTGCAGCTCAGTGAGGGGAAGCCCTTCCTTCCCCAGGCACAGACCTGAGCATGCCTTTTGCTGGGGTTTCCATTCACTTGACTTCTGTTGTTTGTTTTCCAGCCTGAGCGAGAGCTTTTTCATGGTGAAAGGTGCAGCCCTCTTCTTGCAACAAGGAAACAGCTCCCAGGGCCAGCGAAGCCTCCAGCATCCTCACAAACATGCAGGTAGTTGATTCAGTCACCTCCTGAACCTCTTCTTGCTTCACTGCTGAGCCAGGGGGTCTGTGCTGAGTGTGTATCCCTGGTTTCCACAGCCACAGATGAAGGAATGTCCCATGTGCTTCAGTGGTTTGATCTTTGCCTTCCCCTTCAGCCTGTGAGGAGGGAACTTGGATGAGCAAAGTCACAGGGCTCTAGGACCTCTAATGTAGGTCTGATTCAGAACAACGGGACATTTCTCCAAGCTTTCTCCCAGTCTCCAGTCATCTGAAGGCTGGGACTTTGGTGTTAGCATTTGTTCTTTTGAAACTACCTGTTGCTGGTTTTGTTTGGTGTTGCTGGTAAGACCAGGGAGTGTTTTAACAGGATTTGAGTCTCTACATAGACATAGGTTTCTTAGCTCCCTAGATCCCCTTTCCTGGTTTCAGGAAAATCCCCTTTTCAGTTAACTCATCACTACCTGACCTGTAAGAATTGGTCGTGGTTTAAGAACAGACTGTCCTTCTCCCCCCAGTCGCCTCCAGTGTGCCACACTGATGGGATGAAATGGTAGGGAGTTGTCTGGTGAATGTACACAAGGATTGATCAGCAGACGTAGGGTCAGGAAAGTGGATTCCACTTACCCAGTGGCTTTAAGCCTTCTGTCTGTGACAGTTTGGAGTAAGCGATCACTGGGGAAGCAGGAAGATGATCAGCAGGGCTTTTGGGGAGCAGGAGCATGTGGGAAAGGCACAGTGTGGTACTGTGTGCCTGCTGCTTAGTAAACACTCCAAGCACAAAGAGGGTGTTTGAATGCCAAGCTTGGCTTTGGGTTTCTTTAATCGTCAGCAATTTCATATACCCAGCAAACATCCTACGGAAGGAATTTTATCTTGCAGGGAAAGTTATGAGTGCATTACTGAGTTATTAGATGTGAGCTGGGTTTGTTTTCTTGTAGACTCCTTGTTCCTTTCACTTGCTTTCATCAAACAGAAATGTACCCGCCAGTCTAGAGCTTAAGGGACTTGATGCATGAGAACCACTCTGTTTGAGATAGAAGGGATCCATCACTTCCTAATCAGTTGTTCCTCCTGCTCTTCTACCCCTGTGCCCGTATCTTTGTCTTCTCTGAGATGCTGTAACAGGAGAAGTATCATCATTTGTGCCAGTCATAGATAGTCTCAGTATGTTTGGTACCTTCCAAATAGTTTAAGGTCAAGTTCTCCCAGAGCCAGATGGTCCTCATCAATGAAGCTCACTTCTGTTAGTATCTCTGGGACAGCAGAGCTCATTGGCCTCTCTTAAATGGTATTTTTTTACTTTACAAACCCCACAATTTCTTTAAATATCAAAATCCTGCAGATTCTTAGTGCAGCAAGAGACCCTTTCTGATGATTTCTCTGCTCTCTGTGCAGGTGATTTGCCCCAGCACCTCCAGGTGATGATCAACCTCCTGCGCTGTGAGGATAGGATTAAGCTGGTAAGAAAAGCTGCATTTTCCTGCTTTCCTTTCTGCTTGGAGGCATTTGAAACAGACCTGCTCATGAAAAGCACTGGCAAATCCTAGGTTTTCCAGTCCACTCCTTTTGCCCTGGTCTTTACCTCCAGGTGATGAATTGGGGCAGGAAACTGGTCTGTCTGAAGTGTGGCTTTTTTATTAGATTTAATGTTCCAGTCAGCTGATAAACTCTAACACAGGGAAGAGACAGGAACTTGGAGGTGCTGATGGATACTCTGAAGTCAGTCTTGAAGTTGCTGGCCACGAGCCTTTGCTAGAAGATGGGACTGTCATTCCCTGTGTCTTTTGTACTGCAGCTAAATAAAGATTTTGGGTTCAATTGCACCTTAAAAACCCAAGGCAGCAATGGAGGTCATGATTATCCAAGAGCTGTTTGCAGAGCTTGCTGACCTTTCCCCAGGCTGTCCGGTTGGAGAGTGTGTGGACAGACCGTGTGCGGTACATGGTGGTTGTGTACAGCAGCGGGCGGCAGGACACAG
Organism: Agapornis roseicollis; assembly: GCA_002631895.1. Classification (NCBI taxonomy): domain Eukaryota; kingdom Metazoa; phylum Chordata; class Aves; order Psittaciformes; family Psittacidae; genus Agapornis; species Agapornis roseicollis. Next base: position 552,700 of record NDXB01000060.1, read on the forward strand.
AAGAGAACATCCTGCTGGGTGTGGATTTCTCCAGCAAGGAGAGGTATGTCTGAGGCAAGGCTGGGCTTGGAAATCAGGCAGGCTGGGTTCTCTGGGAAGCCAGTCAGGACCAAACTGTCCCCAAGCAGTTGGTTTACGTGTATCTGCAGATTCCAGCAAGAGAAAAGGAGATGTGTCGAGTTTTCTGACCGGTTATGGGGATGGGAGGGTGATCTCTGATCCAGAAAGCTTTCAGTCTCCTTGGAATCTCTGGGCACTTGTGAGCAAAGCGTCCACGTGTAATCCATCTGTAGGGCTGGTATCTACCTCATCTGCGGTAGTTGGCTGGCTGCTCACTCCAGAATGCTCTTGCAGACACATTTGAAAACTGGAACTTATTCTATCCCCCAGACTTCAGTCTGTTGACGCTATGAAGCAATGGGGTTTTTGGGTGGGTAGCTTAGCTGCCAAAGAACAATACTGCAGAAGTACCTCCAAAACCAACAAACAAAAGCGTCAATAATGAACTGCTGCTTTTGTCCAACTGATAAGAGCACATAGTACTTGGAAAGGCAAATAAAATATTGTGTTATCACAGCCCCTCTCACATTATTCCAGTTGTAGGTGAGCAAACGAAAGCAGAAAAGCTGTTGGCTCAGAGACGTGGGACTGGCTTGGCGGAGCTTCCAGCCTGTTGTTCCTGTTCTCCAATGGTTTAGCAGTCTGCCATGCTGTGCTGGTGCAGCCAGTGTGGGGTTTGTTTTCCCTCTGGAAAACCTTAGTGGCTGGAAGTGGAAGTGGGGAGCTTTTGCTCTGTAGGGAAACTCGTGGTTGTGCCTTCCTAAAGAGATTATTGTCATTGATGTTGCTGCCTCTTGCATCTGTGGTTAAATTACTCCTGTTAGTGCTAGGGAGGAAACTCTAATGTAGCATTTCCTTATGGCACAGTGAATGTTGCTGTCATCTTCAGACCTGACCCAGCCTTGCAGTAATTTGCTGATGATTATGGAGACGAGAGGGAAGGTGGAAAAGTTGTGACAAATCCATCTTAACTGTAAGGTTTGCTGCCATGTCTCCCTGAAAGCCCAAGCTTTTGTTCATTGAGGGCAAGTCCTGTGCATAAAGAAGTCAGTTGGCATCAGTGACTTCATTGAGTGACTCCATGGCTCTGTGCTGGTGCTGAAATGTCACTGCTGAGCTGTAAGTGTCCTCACTGCTGACAGTTGGACTAGTCAGGCACTTCTGTGTGGGCTTTATTCCTTTCACATATGTGTAATAAAACCCACTTTCTCTTGAAAAGCTCTACAGTGCACATTGTCCACATGTGCATTCAGCTGGTCTGTCACATCCTTTTATCTGCTGTAGAAAGGAGCTAAAGGCTTAAAAATGGAAAAGAACAGAACCTGAGTTCTTTAACTGACTCTTGCTGTCTGCATCCCAATTTCCTTTAATATCTCAGTCACTTAATTATTTACTATCTGAAGTTACTGGCCCCCATTAAAACTCTGTTTTCTTGCCAGATTGAAATGAAAAGTGTTCTTTTGGGGTAGGTAAAGTCATAAAATCTGGTTTTATCTTTTCTACCAGCCCGAATGAGGCAGTGAAAATCGAACCCCCTGAAAGGCCCCTGGGGTCCCCTCTGGAGCAGGCAGGCGGCTGCTCTGCCACCTCTCAGCGTTGTGTTTCCTGCTAGGAGCTGCCTGGCACTGGGCTTGTGGTGGTGGGAACAAGAGAGGTGATGGGGCTCACGCTGCAGAGCTTTCTGGCAGGCTCTGGAGTGGAAGAGCTAGAAACTGATCCTTGCTTCTGTGGTGTTTCTCCAGCTCTATGGAGCAATCAGCAGGCTAATAGCAGAGTAAACCCTCAGCCTTCAGCTGCCGGTCTCCTTGTGCTGTGCATTTGATGGCCTAAGGCATTACTAGGAATTACTAGAGCAAGACTTGAGGATTTTAAAAATTAAAGAGCATTAATAATTAAAGGTATTGGCGTGACCTCATTGTGGCCTATATTTAACATCCTGTGTAACAACCTCTCTTCCAGTAAGAGCTGCACCATAGGAATGGTTCTTCGGCTGTGGAGTGACACTAAAATTCATCTCGATGGTGATGGGTAAGAAACCACATTAAAAGGATAAATGTCAGTGTCCTTCCCTGCTTGGGGGCTGCTCAAGGAGAGATTCTCTGTCACCTTGCAAATGAAGTTCCAGTTTTGGATTCATGGCTGCAGTCCTCGTATTTAGACAGTGAGGATTCTGTCTTGCTGCCCTTAAATTGCTCAGTGTAACCTGTGGTAGCCAGTGAATACCCTCTGAACTCCCATTCCTGGGAAGGCTGTCCGCTTGCCACTTGTATCTGGGAGGATGTTGGAAAATCCATGATACGAATTCTCATCCCTGATCCTTTGTGACCCTAAGTGCCCCTTGCAGTAGCTGTTTGTAGAGTGCAGCTTGAAAGGAGCAGTTTCTGACTGTTGGGTTTTGCCTCTCTCTGTTAGTGGCTTCAGTGTGAGCACTGCCGGGAGGATGCACATCTTCAAGCCAGTGTCAGTCCAAGCCATGTGGTACGTGTGTTCATTAGCTTTATTGAGAAAGAGACTCATTTATGTGAGTAAATTAAAACCAAACTGCATTTTAGAACTGTCTGCAATAGGTGTTTAGTGAGCTGCAGCAGTGATGCTGCTTCCCTGTAGCAACAGGTGCCAGTGCTGTAAAGGACTAAGAATACTGATGTGAAACCAGGATCTTGTTCGGAGCAGCTGCGGGCTCTTCAGTGTAAGGGAAGTGGCACTAAATATGCAAGACCACCTTGAAGCCATCAGGCTGCAAACCCAGTCTTTTCTCTCTCTGCATGTTCCTGAGTGGCTGAAGGAGGAGCCTCAGGACCCATTGCCAATCCGATGACATTCGCTGTGTTCTGCCTTGTTGCTGGGGTTCCTACCGCATGGAAACTTTCCACCCCAGGTGCCTGTTCACCTTTCAGCTCCTGTCACCCCTCCCTTGTGCAGGGATTCCAAACCACTGCAGCAGAGGTGGCTGAATCAGCAGCAGCTCTGCCAGCAAATTCCTCCTTGAAGAGGCTGCTCCCCATCCCCATGCAGAACAAACGCATCTCTCTTGGCCTGGGCAGTTGGCTGCCTCCTCTGGGAGCCTCCTGAGATCCATCACTTTGCTGTATCTGACAGGGAAAAGATACACATGTAGAGAAGGGTGTCGTGCTAGGGATGACTGGGTACAGAAACAAATGCAACTCTTGTTCCTGTCACTTTTGAACTTGGCCCCTCCTGTTGGCAGCCTCAGATGTGGTTGATGTGTTCAGTACAATGACATCTTTGGAGTAAGAACCTTAAAAAGAGAAAAGTATGAGGAGGGAAGGAAGGAAAAAGTAATGCTAGAATTTGCAAAAACAAATGACCCAATCTGGGCCTTGTCCCTGGAGCATGTCAGGGGCCAAGAATGCTGGTAAATGTGCATCTGACTCCTTGCTGAAGGTGCTTTGAAACTTGTCCATGTTCTTTATTTTCCTTTGGTCTGGTTTCACAAGTTAACTAATGATTAAATCCCAGAGTGACTTGTGCCTTGCGCTTGCGTGTTAATCAGGACAAGATTTGGCCTCTGCCTTGGACTGGCTCTTGATAAGGTCTCCAAGGGCCAGTTTGTGCCCTCTTTGAACTCTGGTACAAAAAATGTGCTGCTTTCACAAAGCAAACTGCAACAAACTGCTGAAAATCTTGATTTTTCTCTGTGATAATTGCTCACATCCTGCTCTGTCTGTCCCTGCTGCTCACAGCTGCACAAATTCATTCTCCAAACTTGCAGGTCTGCTCTACAGATCCTCCACAAGGCCTGTGAGGTGGCAAGGAGATACAACTACTTCCCAGGTGGGGTGGCCTTGGTGTGGGCCACGTACTACGAGAGCTGCATCAGCTCGGACCAGAGCTGCATCAATGAGTGGAATGCGATGCAGGACCTGGAATCCACCCGCCCTGACTCACCAGCGCTGTTTGTTGACAAGTTAGTTCTGAATTTCATTAGAAGAAGTTGGCTTTGCTTATGAGAGGAATCCCCCTTTTCTCTCTTCTTCCTCCAATGGTTCCTTTCCTTTCTTTTCTCCAAGTCTTAATGTTTTTCTTCCATTTTTCTCATAAAAATCACTTTTAATCCAAGTCTTTCCCACCACTCCTGCACTGTTTCAAGTTGCAGCCTGGGTTTGCTGCCAGCTTGGAGACAACATCTCCTTTGCCTTTCCAGGCCAACTGAAAGGGAACGAACAGAACGGCTCATAAAAGCCAAACTCAGGAGCATCATGATGAGCAAAGACCTGGAAAATGTCACTTCCAAGGAGGTAAATATAATTCCTGCTATCTCATTCTTCCTGCTAGAGCTGCTTTTCCAGGGAGTGCTGCACTGCTGCAGAGACACCATGTGATAGGAGTCACTGGTTTCTGAGTGTGTATCTGAAAGGCTCTGCTCTTTGGCTTTGCTATTCCTCTCTTTCCCAGCAGGGGAATAGGGGTAATGCCACATCCATGCCGTTTTTCACAACCTTAGTAACAAGTGTGTGGCTCCTAGGTCACAGTGCCTGGTTTTTTGCTAGCCAGGTGGTACTTGAGGTGATGCCTGCGTGACAGTTGGGTTGTAGCAGCAGTGGGAATGCCCAAGCAGTGACTTACTGTGACTTACAGACACTTACTCCTTAGTGCAGCCCTCTGATGACACAAGCAAAGGCAGCACTCCCAAAAGCTGCATCTGGTGACTTGAGGCTTCGCAGCTGTGTTGAATGAGTGATCTCCACTTGCTCATGAACAGTGCAGAACAAAGTATGAGCCTTCCTTTCTCTCTTGGCTTCATTTTAAGGTTTTACCTTCTTTATTCCTGAACAAGTGTCAGAGGGTCTTGCAGAGACGGCATTTTGCTAGTGGGTTTATGGATGGAAAATCGCAAGTCAAGGCTTAAGCTAGCTTGGATCCATCCCACAGGCATCCAGCCGCAGTGCAGACAGATTCAAAGCAAGTGTTCGTTTGGGTTTGGGTTTTGTTTTCCAAGGCAGGCTGTTAACATGCAGGGCTTTCCTTCCTAAGCTTAGCAATGAAGGCTTCAGCTACTCTCTTGTGTAACAGCAGTGCTACAAGTTGTAGGCGTAAGCTGAGAACTCCTCAGTCTGTGTACGTGTTCCTGCTTGGTGCCGTCAAGATGCTTTGATTTTTCCTGCAGGAATTTTCCATGGTGGATCAAACAAAGTTGTGCTGCTTTGCTTTGTCCCTTCCTGAAGCTGAGGGGCAGGGAGAGGGCTGTTATGCCTATGCCCTGGTGTTCTAAAATGGGAGAGCACTGAAAATCTCTCTCTTCACCAGTGCTGCTGCCATTCTTCACTCCTTGCAGGTGTTTCTATTGAACAGATATGATTCTAGGTGGCATCCTTTGTTTTCTGCTCTGCAGATACGAAATGAGCTGGAGAAACACATGAACTGCAACTTGAAGGAATTCAAGGAATTCATAGACAATGAAATGCTGCTTATCCTGGGTCAGATGGACAAACCATCTCTCATTTTTGATCACTTATACCTGGTAAGCTGCTGGGTTTGGAGCTCTGGGATAGCAGGAGGCTCAGTGGGAGTGAGCTGACAAGTGGTTGGGCTTAGAGGAAGCTGAATTTGGTGTCAAGGCTGTGTTGTGCTTCATGAGCCCTTTTTTCTGGCTATGTTATTGATTCTGGGCCTTGACAGAATGGTTTTCCTGGCAGGTTGGTCCTGTCTCTGTGCATGTTCATTTTCTATTTCTAGCAATGGAGATTTTTCTTTTACAGCAAACAAAAGGCCTGGCTGGGGCTGCAGCCGTTTGCTCTTGGGCTCTGGTTAGGGTCACTGCATCTTGACTAAGCCTATGAAGTTATGTAGCATGACCAGAGCTATGTAAAGACTGAGGTTGAAGGTGATGTCCCAGCTTGTGCGGAAGCAAAGGACTACGTGTGTTTCATCTAATCTTTTGCCACTAGATGGTACTGCAAGCAAAACCAGGCACTGCCATCTGGAACAAAGACTTGCTGTAGATGAGCACATTTGTGCCCCTTATGCCTGGGTCTTTTTTTATTGCTCTTCTGGAGAGAGGCAGAGGAAATGCTCGTGTCTGAGAGCAAAACCTGCTTTTAAAACCCTTTTTAGCTTCCTGTTTTGCACATATGGGGTTGGAACTAAGTTGTAACCAGCTCCAGAGCTTTCAGGATTTGCCTCCTTTCTCATGTACCTGTGATGCCAGTCATGCCAAACGTAGCTTTCTCTGCACTATTTATCTCTGTCTTCAGAACTCCAGAGTGAGCAGGGGCTGTGATTTGGGATGTGCTCAGTCACACACACTGGCCTAGAACTAACTTCTTAAGGGAGGATGTAATGCCTGTCGGACAGGACCTCTCTGTGCTGAGCAGCAGCTCTGCCTGCCCTGTGCCATATTCCAGAGGCTGTAGCCAATATTTCAGCTAAGGAAGATGGTTCAGGCTGGAGCATTGCAGAACCTTAGGAAAAAGGGATGCTCTTGTGCTCCTTTGAAATGTGTGTTCTGTGGCTGTTGCAGGGCTCCGAGTGGAATGCCTCCAACCTCGAGGAGCTGCAGGGCTCAGGGTGAGTACTGACCTTTCAACCACCAGCTTTAGACTCCGAGTAACCCCCAGTTGCTTGCTTTTAACTTATGCTCAGGCCTCTTGATATGACATGTGATATTTGTGGACAGCATGAGTTTGGGCCTATTCTCAACAACATGGGTAACTTACCATCAGCTCCTTGGTGGAGAAATCTTTCCTATCTTATTTCTATCAATAACATGTGGAGTGAAAATAACCAAACTTCTCATTTGTGAAGTACATCAAGATCTCTGATACCCCTTCAGTGGGTAGCAGCTGAGTGTGAAATGTCCATCCATGATGTTGAGTCGAGTGTGAATTCCTGCAGGCTACAGAACAGCAAATAATACAGCACTAAGCTTAGGGGAAAACTCTATCTGACTGGAGCAGAGATTCCTGTGGATGAGCAATCTCCAGCTCACCTGCCCAGACAGGCAGTGCAGGGCTCTGTCACCACGCTCTCATCACCACACCACCACTTGGCTTTATTTACTTTCATGGTTTTTGGCTGAGGGAGAATTTAGCATAGAAATATTTGCTGCTTGTCCAAGGCACACACCAAGCATGAGGTGAGAACCTGAAAAACATTGCTCAATAGCATAGAGAAGCTGTGGCTGCCCCATCCCTGGCAGGGTTCAAGGCCAGGTTGGACACAGGGGCTTGGAGCAAGCTGCTCCAGTGGAAGGGGTCCCTGCCTGTGGCAGGGATTGGAGCTGGAGGGGCTTTAAGGTCCCCAACCCAAACCAGGCTGGGATTCTGTGATACTTCATGGACTTCACACTGAGCATCAGTTCCTCTTTCACAGCCATGGCATTGCAAGTCTGTTTTCTTTGTGTTCTCCACAGCATTGACTACATCTTGAATGTGACCAGGGAAATTGATAACTTCTTTCCTGGTTTGTTTGCCTATCACAACATCCGAGTGTATGACGAGGAGACCACAGACCTTCTGGCTCACTGGAACGAGGCCTACCACTTCATCAACAAGGCCAAGTGAGTGGGCTCGGGACTGTGACTTGTGGGAGGACACATCTGAGCTGTGCCCCCTGTGCAGCACAGAGCTGAATCCTTCTTGAATCCAGGGAGGATGTGTTCCTGGAACTTCCTTGGGCCTTGTCTCTTCCTATACTGGCATTACCCTGTTCCTAGCTGATGATACTTTATTATTATTATTATCATCATCATCAGAAGGGAACAAGGATATTTCCCCTTCCCAAGCTCTGGAAATGCTCCAACACATGTCCATGTTGGACTAGCCCCCACTGTCTCTGCAGGTAAGAGATGGTGACAGAGCCCATCAAACCCTGCTGGGCTTCTGCACTCAGGTTGTTCCTGTTTATCCCTGTATCCAATGATTTGGGCAGGCAGGAGGCTTCATGGTGATCCCTCAAATGGCAGAATGACCGAGGCTGCCTTTCCCTAACTGCTGGAGAGAGAGATTCCTGCTGTGGCTCACTGAACCCCCCCAAGGTTTCTAACCTGCTGATCCATGGTGCTAGGGTGGTCAGGAGGACACAGTGCTCTCCATCCACTGTGTAACAGCAGATTCCATAACCGAACAGTGAGAGGTGTTTCCCTGTTTGCCCTCCTGCAGGAAGAACCATTCCAAGTGCCTGGTGCACTGCAAGATGGGTGTGAGCCGCTCGGCATCCACCGTCATCGCGTATGCCATGAAGGAGTTTGGCTGGTCCCTGGAGAAGGCCTACAGCTACGTGAAGCAGAAACGCAGCATTGCAAGGCCAAATGCAGGCTTCATGAGACAGCTGCTGGAGTATGAAGGCATTTTAGATGCCAGGTAAGGCGCCAGGAGGAACAAAAAGGTGACCTGCAGGAAGTCAAGGGGCTAATTGTAGGCATCCTCATGTTTTTGTACCACAAACTATGGGATTTGTTGTTCAGACTGAAGGGGCTTTTTAGAAGGGCAGCTACAGAAGGGACAGCTATGCAAATGTCATTGGAAATGCAGCTACTGCAGAATCCCAAGGATGAGCTTGTTTAGATTCTGCATCCTGCCTACAAGAGGAAGTAGAATTAGCAGGTGGGGGAAGAACACTTGCAGTGCTGCATTATGTAGATGGTTTATTAGAGCATATTTGTAAGCTTTAAAATGCAGTGTCATAGGGGTTTCCTTTGTTGGGTATCTCCATTAGCTGTACCTGTGCCATAACACACCAGTTTCTGACATAGTGGATAGATGCTGTTGGCAGGTGTGTGACAGGCTGGGCCATGCCTCTGGTTTCATAAACCCCACTTTGTTTTGGTGTTAGCATTCGGACAGCATAACTGAACCACAGTCTGTCTGCTTTGTACTGGGGGAAAGTTCAGGTTAGATATTAGGAAGAAGTTCTTTACTGTGAGGTGCTGGAACGGGCACCCAGAGAAGTGGTGAGTGCTCCATCCCTGGCAGTGTTCAAGGCTGGACAGAGCTTTGAGCAACATGGTTTAGGGTGAGGTGTCCCTGGCCATGGCAGGGGGTTGGAACTTGATGATCTTAAAGTGCTTTCCCACCCAAACCATTCTGTGATTCTGAAGCCTGTGCTAATGGTGTTTTCCTAAACCTTTCTTGTGCCAGGCCTCCCTGGGTGGAAATTAGCTGTCTACCAGGGAGATCTGCTCTGGGTTAATGCAGTGCGGGTTCCTCTGTGTGTGGGAAGTGTGTTCGTGTTCCTCAGCAGCCAGGACTCTCCAGCAAAACATTGTTCTTGGTTGATGAGGCAGAACTGAGCTCAGGCAATGTGGGAAGCAAATCATTTGCAGGTCTGGGTGACCATGCCAGTCACAAGGCTTTGTCATCGTGAGCACTGTTGTATCTAATAAGGGTTTCTGCATGCTCCACTTGGCCTCTGCTCTGCTGGGGGAAGAAGAGGAAGATTTGTCACTGTAGTTCATCAGGAGCTGTGCCATGAGACGTGCAGAGATGTTGGTTCAGAGTGGTTTGCTCTGATGAAGGGCTCTGTGCCTGAAGGGCTTTTCCTGTTATGGGTGCAGTGCAGGGCTATGAGTCTGCTGGGTTAAAGATACCTTGGAGTGGGCAGGCAGGGGGGACTAAACCCTGATGCTGAAGATGGCTTTGTCCAGGTGAGACTGGGCTGGCCTCAGGGGTCAGCATTTCAATTCTGGGCTGCGGACAGGGAGGGATGTGGCTGGAGCTGAGCATCCTCCAGTCTGACAATGGCCACTTGTGTCTTTGCCCCTCTCCCCAGCAAGCAGCGCCACAACAAGCTGTGGAAGCAGCAGGCAGAGAGCAACCTGCCCCCCAACACAGACGGCACCACGGGGTCGAGCGACTTCCTCCTCGAGAGCTTGGACATCGACCTGGAGAACCGCCTGGCTGACCTGGACATGCCTTCACAGTCGGCGTACCTGGACAACCGCGCCAGCACAAACATGCCCGTGGGTTTTAACTACTGCTTTCGCCGCCTCTCGGACACGCTGCTGGAGAACAAGATTCCCAGTGATAGAGAGGGCTTTTTCCCTGTGGAGGAGCTGGAGCAGGATGTGCTTGCGGAGCGCACTGCCTCGCTGGTGGGACAGCAGCCATCGGCACCGTCAGAGAGGAGGATGCTGGAGACAGCGAAAGCCTTGGAGACCACCGAGCCGCTGACAGAGACAAGCAGCTTCTGTGAGAAGGAGACAAAGAAGAAGCTGGATTTCAGCCCCCGGAAGGGAAGGATGGTGCTGGGCCCTGGGGACCACAGAGAGGACACTGTCAGGGAGGAAAACCCAATGGAGAAGTGGAAGCGGCGCTTGTCCATGCACAAGGAGGAGAGCAGGCTTAACAGAGAGAACTTGAATAACAACAACAGCAAAAGGAGTTGCCCAGAGGATTTTGAGGTGCGTATGGAGGTGAAATGTAGGTGGTTAGCATGGCTGACTCTGCTGCGAGTGAAACTGCTCTTCTCATCTTCATAGCACAGTTTCATTTGACTCGGATAAAGCCTTTCATTCCATGATGAGCTGCTTCCTTTTCGAAGTGCTTCTGAACATGGCTTTGCTTGCCCAAGCTATGGAGTTAGATGCCAGAGAGGGAGCACACCCATGTGAGCACCCTATAAAGCACTTGGGGCAACTTGCATGACCATCGCTTGGACGGGTAGGTATTCTTCCATTTGAGACACTGTCTGCTGAGAAAGTAAGTGGTGTTTGTTCCTGCTGCAGGGCCTTAAGAGAAGTGGAAGTGGGCTTTGTTTCCAATCTGCTTGCCTGTAATTATATCCTGTGCTCCTGCACCTCTCTTCTGCTGGCTGATGTCCGGTTCTGTGCACCTTTACCTATACCTGTTTTCTCTTTTGCAGCACGATGCCGTGTTTGGGATCCTCAGTAAGGTGAAGCCTTCCTACCAGTCCTGTACTGACTGCATGTATTCCTCAGCTGGTTTGTCTCCAGATTCCTTTGGGGAGCAGTGTGAGAAGCTGAACTCCAGCACCATGCATCGCAGCACCGCCACCATCTGTACGCAGCCAGCCTTCCTCTCCCACATCAACTCCAACTTGGCAGAGCACCTGCCCAGCAAGGCACGCTTGGAGGAGGCAGTCAGAACTAGAACCAACGAGGCTCCGCTTCCTCTGTTGGCAGGAACTGGTGCTCTGGAGGCTGGGGTTGGCAAATCACTTGATCAGCACTGCGGTGTTTTGGAGAAGGGAAAGGATGCACCAAAAACTCCAGTCAAAACTCTTCTGTCCAGGAGAAACTCACACTGTGACAAGAGCCTCCTTAACGTGGAAGTGGTAAAAGAGGAGTCTCTAGCCAGAAAAGACAGCAAACCTACCAAGGATCTGAAGTACTTGTTCAGTAAAGACTTGGAAAAGCCAAGTGCAAACAGTTACTTGATGCAGCATCAGGAGTCTCTTATCCAGCTGCAGAAGGCAGGTCTGGTTAGGAAGCACACCAAAGAGCTGGAGCGACTGAAGAGCCTGCCCTCGGACACCTCGTCCCTGCTCAGAGAGAGCCCCTTGAGCAGGGTGGACTCTGGCATCATGGAAGAGAGCGAGGATTTTATTTCCCATCCCACTCTCATGCCTCTCCTGGGACCAGCTCCACTGATACCTGAGGATGCAGAGACCAATGCGGAGAAGTTGGAGGTGAAGCGCGTCTTGGAGGGCATCTCCCAGAAAACCTCCACGCCCGTGGTGTGCCGGCTGGAGCACACGAGCAGCTTCACCAAGGACTTCCTCAAGACCATCTGCTACACCCCGTCCTCCTCCCGCAGCTCCAACCTGACGCGCAGCTCCAGCAGCGACAGCATCCACAGCGTGCGGGGCAAGCCCGGCCTCGTCAAGCAGCGCACTCAGGAGATAGAGACCAGGCTGCGGCTGGCGGGCCTGACTGTGTCCTCCCCTCTGAAAAGGTCCAACTCCCTTGCCAAGCTGGGGTGTCTGAACTTGTCCTCTGAGGACTTAGCCACTGACATGGAGGTGTCAACCATAACGGACTCCAAGGAGGCTGTTTCCAGCGAGTCTTCCGTGCTCTGTGAGCCACAATCCACGCTGAGGGATGCAGGCATCACCTCCAAGCCAGCAGTTGGGAACTTGAAGAACACGCTCTGGATGGGCAAAAGTTGATGCCTTCCATGAGGGGTGCAGGGGGTGTTGAGGGCTTGATGGCATTTGTTCATTGCACAGAAGCAGTTTATCATCTGACCTACAGCAGTTCTTCTGATGCCATCTCTTTGTCCCCCCCCTTGTACTCTAAGTGGGGAGGAAAAAAACCCGTAATGGGTTATGGTGAACGGCACAAGGGAAAATAAAACGTATTGCATGGCTTAGAAGAGGACCTTGTGTGTGAATTGCCCGTTGTCCTGCAGGATGCTCTTCCTAGTACTGTTTGCCAAGTATAATAATGTGGGTTTATGTGTGTATATAGATAGATACTGTGCTATTTATCTATCTATATAGATAGAAAATGCTGAAATGCTCTGTTTCAAAGACTCAGAAGAATTAGTCACGACTTCTTACAGAACAAACACAAGTCTCCAGTTAAAACAGGGCACTTGTGGAAAACTCCTTACAATGGCAACACGAGCACTACCTCTGATCCTGCTGACTTTGAGTCTTGGGTTGTTGTTTGTCTTTTTTAAAGGCTTTTCCCACAGCACTTCCATTGTTTGAAGGTATTCCCTTGATGAGAGCTGGGAAGGCCCAGAGGAGACAGAGGCTTTCCTGGCTGTGAAGTGAAGGAGCATTGAGCTGTGTTCGTGTTGACTCTGTGACCTGGTTGTCACAGCCTTGTGTTGGTGCTGGAGGGACCCCTGGGCTGTGTCGCTGTCCCCGTGGAGAGGGGTTGTGTTCTTTGGGTGTTGTTGCTGTCACAGTGTCTGTAATGTCCCAGTGCTAACAATGAGCTTGGCCAGTGGAGTGACCGTGGACCCTTGTGAAGCTTTGTGTGATGCTGTGTCAGTGTTGTGGACCCTTCTGGGGCTTTGGGGACCCACTGTGGAGGGGCTGCTCTTCAGTGTCCCATGTGGTTGCAGTAGGTGATCGTGTCTCTCCTGTTGGATTTGGTAGAACAGTTCCTGTGTCCCAGCTTTGGGAAGCCCGGAGGGGTGTTTTTGGCTGGTGGCTGCAGTACAGGGAGCCGGGTGGATGTGTCCCAGCCTCCTGCCAGGGAGGCAGAGCCATGAATCCTGCTCTGAGGAGGGGTTGTTCCTCCTCAGGGTCAGCAGTCAAAGAGAAATAGGGGCTGCAGTGAAAGGGGGATGTTGGAGGTGCCGGTGGGATCTCTCTTCACACCAAGGAGGGAAGCAGCCCTCGCCCTCATTGAGGTGCTCAGTGGTGCTCAGCTGCTCTGTTCCAGACGTGGCCAGGTCAGGAGGGAAGACTTGAGAGGTGTGTGGGGACCCTGCTCCCAACCTGGGTGCTGGCCGAGTCCCAGTGCTCCCCATGGTTCCACATCCCCATTGGAAGCCTCTTAACATCCTCTCTTTGAGGTGGGGGTCCCAGGGCTGCAGTGGTTGTGCTGAGCCTCTGTTAACGGGCTCCGGGCAGGGAGCTCTGGGGGTTTGGTGGCCTCAATGCCCAGAATTCACTTTTCTCCCAGGGTTTTGCATTAAGGGTGAGAAATTGCCAGGGCTGCAGTTGGATGGATGTTAAAGGGGCTGCAATTGGATGAATGTCCCTTCCCAAAGGGGCTGCAGTTGGATGTGCATTTCTAGCTTGAGGCATCCTTCCCTTTCCACCCTTGGACACTGGTTTGAGGCAGGAGCTGCTGGACAGAGCATGTGAGTCTGCTTCTGGGGCTGAGGAGATGCTGGGTTGTATTCAGAGTGGATACCTCTGCTCCATGGCTGCACATCCAGATCTGTTGCAATAAACCTCCTGTATCTGTTCCATCTTTCCTGCCCTTATTCCCTCCTGGATTCCCATGGATGAAGGGGGCCCCATTGGAGGGCTCGGAGCAGCCATCTCGAGGGACTTTGTGCCTCCTGCTCCCAGCATGGCCTCATCCCCCTCCTCAGCTTACCATGGCTGATGGCAGGGTTGCTTTGCTCTGCTCTATGTTAAACTACAGCCACTTCCCATTGCTGCCTGGCCACTGGGACAGCTGGGTTGGAATAACTGCAGAAGGATTCCATTCCCTGATGCATACCAACGTGCATCTTTCCTCCCTGCTCCCTCCAGTGCCTGCTGGGTGCTGTGCATAAACCGCTGCTACCCTGGCCTCTGCCCACATTGGCCTTGGCTCTGGCTGGACCAACCCCAGCCCTGGCCTGGGGCTGCATCGTCGCAATGCTGTTGGGATAGAGGCTCGGTTGAGGGGCTTGGGATGGGTTTGTCACCAACCCCCCAACGTTTGCAGGCTTCAGTAGCGTTGTTGCATGAGGAAGTAGCTGTGTTCATCCTCTCCCGCCTGACATAACTGTTCCTTTCCAATGGAGTGCCTTAATCCTGGTTTACAGACACTGTGGTTGTGCTGAGCTCTTACTCTGCTGCTTGCTCTGCTTTGTGTTCCGGTGCTTTTGGTGTTTCCAGTGGCAACAAGAGCGCTGCCGCTCCTGCGGCTCCGTGTCCCGGCGCTCCCAAACCCACTTCCCCCTTCCCTGCACCCAGTGAAACCAAAGGGCTGCGAGCGCTGCTGCTGGCCCCCCTGCAGCTCCCAGTGCTCCCGATTGATCCATGCATTCCTGCAGGAATGGGATGGGGGATCCAGGGAGATGTCTCCGATGTGGAGCCCCAGCTGCGCACCCAAACCCTGTCCCCTCCTGCCAGAGGAACCCAAACGCACAGAACTGGCACCTGATGCAGCCGGGGGCTGTGTGGGAGCAATAGGCATCCTCCAGGAGAGGATCCTGGTTATTCCAGGAGCCCCAGAGGAGGGCTGGGTGATGCTGTAGCTGTTCCAGTGCTGTACTCTGGTAACAACCGTTCCTTTGACTTCCTGGTGGTTCTGAATCCTGGTTTTCTATCAAAACGAGCAGCATCTTTTGTACTGTATGAGGCATAATGCACTTTTTTTTTTTACCTTTTGGGTGTAAAATGTACATTTTCTGTGCTTCTTGTGAGGAAAAGAGAAATAAACCTTCTTGTTCTGCTCTCCTTTCTGAGCGAGCCCTGCGGCCTTTGTGGAGGTGGAAAGGACCCAACGGACCCTGCATGCTCGGAGCAGCAGCTGCCGCTCTTCCCATGTCCTCTCTTCCCACCCGATCCCAGCTGTGGGGTCCTGGCTGTTCTCTGTCACCCTCAAGGCCAGGTCAGGAGGTGCCTTTGTCCCTCTGGGCTGTGTCCTTGCAGTGCTGGACTCAGTGCGGCTGCCTCCCTGGGATGGTGAACACTGGGAACGCATCCAGGCTGCGGCATGGGCTCAGGCGTGGGTTTTATAAGGGGGGAAAAGAGGGAATGAAATCGGGATACATGGTTCCTGGAGGCAGGAGTGCGACTGGAACCTGAGAGTCCCACCTAGGGGAGAGCCCGGGATGGGGTTGAGGAGAAGCTGCTCCTGTTTCGATGTGGATGCTGGCAGCGGAGCACATGGAAGCGCCGCCTGCTCCGTGCTGAGCCCTCCCTGTGGCACATGGAAAAGTGCTGGTTTGGAGAGGGCCACAGGGGCATGAGGGTTAATTCCTGCAGCCCCACTCTGGTCATGTTCCCGGTGGGAAAGCCAAGAGCTAAACCCCGGGATGCGGCTCTTTGCCCCAAGCTGCTGCTCCAGGATCCACCCGAGCTGGGACCAGCCCTTCCCAGGCATCCATGTTTTGCCTTTAAAGGCAAACTGAGCATCTGCCTCCGGAGCCATGAGGAGCCTGGTGCTGGGGGGATTGCTCCTGCTCGGAGCTCTCTGGGGAGGAACGTGTCCATGTTTACCTTGGCAGCCCCTGCTCTTGGCACCCTTGCCTCAAGGAGTCATTAACCCCACCAGCACTGCTGTGTTCAGGGGGCTGGGGTTGATTTGGCACCATCGCTTCAGCTGCCACCCTCTCACCAGGCCCAGCACTGGGGCAGGAGCTGTTGCTCACTGCCATCACTGTGCTCCTTTGCCAGCTCCTCACGGAGGTGGACAAGGTGATGTTCAAGTGGCAGCAGGGATTGGGTTTGCTGCTGGATGCAGCGTGTGAGAGCGGGGCCCTGAGACCACCCCCAGCCCTGTACAGGTGCGGGTCCCCCTGCACCACGTGTGGCTGAGGGCACCTCTCAGCTGCACTCGCAGCCCCGCAGGGACCCACATGGGCAGCAGGTCCCCAGCCGGGAAAAGAGCGTGGAGGAGATGGGGATGGAGCCCTGGAATGGGTTTGTGCAGGGTTTGGTGCTTTGACACCCAACAGCATCCCTGGTGCAGCTGCGGCTCTGCCCCCAGTGTGGGAGCAGCATCGGGAGCCGCACGGGCAGGTGCCTGCTGCGGGAGCTGGTGTCTGCTGCTCCCCTGGGCGAGGATGGAGACCCTGCATTGAGCTGGAGCTCTTGGCTTCGTGTCAGGGCCTTCCAGACCTGCCCGGACGTGCATTGAGGCTGGGACATGAAGGAGATGGGGGGGGGCTGGAGCTTGTGCTGAGCCTTGCACCAGAGCTCAGCTCCAGCAGACAACAGCATCCTGGCTACAGCATGTTCCTGTGGCCCTTGGATCAGTCAGTCCAGGAGCCAGCATCGCTTTGGGCTCAGAGCCTTGCTGTGAGCTCCTTCCATTCACTCTTCCCTCATGTGATGCTCAGGAAGATGCTTTCTGTGCTCATCAAAGCATCTCCCCCCCCAGGTCTGCATCCCCAGAGCTGCAGGAGGTCATGCACTGAGGATCACCAGGAGCACGCCATGGCCAGGGGTGCCTGTGGCTGCTGGTAAGTTCACGTCCTCTCTCCTTGTTATGGTTGAGGCTGGTTCTTGGTGGAGCGGTTCTTGGCTCAGCCGAGTGTCACATCCTGTTGCATGGCTTTGCCATAGCAACATCACAACAGCGGGAGCAACACGAGGTCTCTCTGGTGATGCTCAGAGGGGTTATTTATAGAGCCTCAGGGGTGGAGGGAGATGCTGGAAGTGTGATGCTTCCATGGGCATCTGGTGCTAGGGCAGCTGGGACTGGGGGCTCTCCCATTGGGCCATGGGGTGATGGGAAGATGCGAGATCCAGCCCCTTACCTTGCCTGCTCCACAGGGGAGCTGCAAGGGGTGATCCCCTCAATGACCCTCCAAGTCCATTCTGTGTCCCTGATGGGAGCAGGATGGTTTCCTGGCTTCACATTGGGGTTGGATGAGTGCAGGGGTGAGCAGGGGTTGCGAGGGTGTCACTGGGGGGAGCAGATGGGGTTTGGCTGGTTTGAGTGAGCAAGGGGATGCTCACATTGAAGCTGTGGCTGCCCCATCCCTGGCAGTGCTCAAGGCCAGGTTGGACACAGGGGCTTGGAGCACCCTGCTCCAGTGGAAGGGGTCCCTGCCCGTGGCAGGGGTTGGAGCTGGAGGAGCTTTAGGGTCCCTTCAACCCAGCCCATCCTGGCTCTATGAAGGATGCAAAGAGCCGGTGCTGCACTTCAGTGCCTGCAGTGGCACCGCGAGCATCCGCGTTTGCGCCAGCCTCAGCCCTTGCCCTCCTATTCCCAAAAAGTCTCTTCCTGTCTGGTGTGAGGGATGCGGCGCCGGTGACTGCAGCAGCTGCCGTTGCCTTTTATGCAGCGGGCGCGGGAGCTGCCGGTCCCTGTCGCGCTGTCCCGAGGGTTCAATAAGCAGCTCGCAGGGAAGCAGAGCTCGGCAGGGCCAAACTGCAGCTCCCTGCAGCGCTGGGACCACTCCAGGGCAGGGCAGGAGGCACGAGGTGATATCCCCAAAGCACGAATCCCAGACTGGGTTCGGTGCTGGCTCAATGGGAAGAGCCTGGAATCCTTGGGCAGATCCTGGAGCCGGGCAGGTTCACCCCATGGGGTCTGTGTTAGATTGGGGCAGCCTCCGCAGGGGTTTAAACCCTGCAGTGGTAACAAAAGGTGTTCGGTCTGCAATGCGCATCCATGAACCCCATCCCAGCCAGGGCCCTGCCAGGCTCCCAGGCTGGGATAACCGTCATCCCTTGCTTCTTCCCATTGGCCCAGCTCTTGGAGCAGGGATGAGGTGATGGCATCATGAGAGGCCATGGTCCAGGTTCAATCCATGCAGCCATGGGAGTGTCAGCTGTTTTCGGAGTGATGCTGCATCCGTGGGGGCTCCGGATGAGGCTTTTCCAGCCCCAGATGTCAGCGGGATGCTTGGAACCACGGGCACCTCCTGGGGGCTGTTTGGGCTGACACTGGGGTGAAGCAGCCCCCGGCCTCTCCGTAGGGCCCATGTAGGTGCTTCCCTGTATCCCGGCCCGGGATGCTGGCCCGGCTCAGGCTCGGCACCTCGTGCACCATAAAAGGCAAAGCGCTGGGAAGAGCTGCCGGCTGGGAGCCGCTCGGCTCGTGCAATTCCAGGCATCCCGCTGTGTATAAACGGATTAGAGCCCTCGCCTCCCCCCCCTCCCTCCCATCCCGGAGGTTTTCCAGGAGCCCGTTTGGCAGCAGCATCCCCCGGAGGGAGGAGGGATGCTCGGAGAAACACCCAGAGCAGCACCAGGGATGTGGGAGAAGCTCTCCGCAGGGAAGCTTGTTTCCGGGCTCGCTGTGTCCCGGGTGGTCTCCTTTGTGCCGCAGCCGTTCCCTGAGCACTAACACATCCCCAGGAGCCATCCCGGCCGATCCTGCCCCGCGGGCTCGGTGCAGGCTCTCTCTATCTCTCCCAAAGCACTGGGACACAGCCCAAGGCTGCGGCTGCTTCCAAGGAAGGAGCCCGCCGGGCAGGGAGGGGTGCCAGGGGCACGGGTTTCCAAGCTCTGCTCGGAGGAGCTGACGGACGTGATCCTGCCCAGGCCTGGCACTGAACCGCTCGGGAAGCAGCGGGAGCGCAGGGAAGCCGGGGAGGATCGAACGGGGCTGTGGGGAGTCATTGCTGGAGCAGGCTGGGGAGGAGAGGAGCGTCCCTGCGGATGCAGAGCCAGATCCTGCCTGTGAAGTGCCCAGGAGCAGCAGGTTAGAAGCTGGAGGGAGCTTTTCAAGGTGGGATTGATTGGATAGGGACCAGCGCAGCATCAACTCTGGAAGCCTCCCGCAGAGGATGGGCTCCATCGCTCCAATGCACGCATCCATCTGTGCTGGGCATGAGGCTGAGAGACTCCGCTTCCCATGACCCGGGCACGGAGGCTTCCAAGCTGCCTCTGTCTCTCCCAGTAACGGAGCACGGAGAAGGAAGGTGCTGCTGAGACCCAAGGTGGGAAGGGATCCGGGCTGGAAGGCTCCAGCACGCTAGGAGCAGGGATTGCGGCCATGGAAGCCTCCACCTGGCAGCACTGTGGATGCTTGCGGGATGACACACGTCAGGAGAGGGGCAGGGACCGCGCCGCTTCCCGGGAAGGCTCCGCAGGGACACGGGAGGGCTGTGACCTGCAGGAGGGCCCGGGGCACAGGGACCTTCCCGACCCTCGGAGCGAGGCGCCAGCCGGGATGAGCAGGAGGGAACAGTGGGAGCTGTGCTTGGATAAGCCCGTGTCGGGAGGGCGCTGGAGAGGAGAAGAAGGAGAAGCCCCTCCGAAGGTTTATGAGCTGGAGATCGGGCACAGGCACATGGGCAGGACGGTGAAGCCAGTGGTGTACAGGCTGGAGGAGAGCGAATACAGGCGTCTGATGGAGGAGGCAGAAGCAGAACCTGAGGAGGAATGGGAAGCGATGGAGCACTGGGGACCCGTGATGCAGGAGGGGTACCCAGGGGATGGGAATGTGGCAAGCCCGAGCCTAAGCAGGCTCAACGCCTCCCAAGTGGCCCTGAGGAGGGAAAGGAGCCGCTCGGACTCGGAGAGCAGCACGGAGAGCAGGCAAGTGAATCAAGTGGCCATGAACTGTCCCTCGGGGGGGCACAAGCCGAGTGTCCCCATCAGGTCCGACAGCTTCGAGCGGAACGCCTTGCTCATGGATTACATCCTGCAGAGCAAGCAGGAGGCAACCGCGCCTCTTCCCTATGTCCCCAGAGAGAGCAGCAAAGCGGCTGAAAGCTTCAGGCAGGCGATGAGCTTCGCCCTCCATCCTGACGGTGCTCCCGACCTTTTCCAGAACGGGGAGGATGATCCGGGCCGGAAGCAGGTGGAGAGGAGCCCGGAGGGGATGCTCCCACCTGCTGCAGACTGTGCTCTGGCGGATGCCGACAGCGCGAGGCTCTCGAGGCTGAGCAGCCCCCGGCTCCTGGAGCAGCTCGCAGGGGAAGCCGATGCCGCGGTACCCGATGCTCACAGCCCCAGGAAGATCCCCCCGGCCCCTCCTGTGCGGTCGCACAGCAGGGACAGCCTGGCCCTGAGCATGAGCAGGGCCCTGGCCATGACCGAGGCGCTGCTGGAGCCCCGTGGTGCTGCCGTCGTGCCGGAGCCTGCCCAGGGACAGGGGGCAACAGGGGCCCCGGAGCAGCCCCCGGTGGGCAGGAGGAGGGAGGAGGAGGATGAGAACGTGCTGAAAGTTGCTGATGCCAAGAAGGCCTTCGAGAAGCCCAAGGGGAAGGCTCCGGCGCCTGGCGTGGCCAGGAAAGGTGAGGGGTGAGGGCTCGACTCTCAATGGGGACCATGGGGACCCGGGGCAGGGCTGTGGGCAAGGGGTGCACAGTGGTTGGAGGGCTCTCAGAACAGAAGTGCCTGGTGTAACCGATGGGATGTGCATGTTCAGCAACCTGTGTTTGGGATGAGGCTGGGGGAGAATCAGGAGTTAATTCACATTTACTTCTGCTTGGTGAAAGTGTTTTGTGCAGGGGGACTGTGTTAAGAGAAAGATTGGCTTTTTAAGCCTCTCCTATAGCTACCAGTTCAGTATTCATGACACCTACACTGCTTAGAATCATAGAATCATAGCATAGTTAGGGTTGGAAAGGACCTTAAGATCATCCAGTTCCAACCGCCCTGCCATAAGCAAGGACACCTCACACTAAACCATGCCACCCAAGCAAGGCTCTGTCCAGCCTGGCCTTGAACACTGCCAGGGATGGAGCACTCACAACTTCCTTGGGCAACCCATTCCAGCGCCTCACCACCCTAACAGGAAAGAATTTCTTCCTTAGATCCAATCTAAACCTCCCCTGTTTAAGTCTGAATCCATTACTCCTTAGGTGCAGTGCCAAAGTGCCCTTATGATGCTTCCTCCCTGTGTCAAGCTATTTGCCTCTCCAGACATTGGGTGGGCCAACAGACCCACTTTCAGCTCTGGCATGGGCAGGAGGCACCATTCCCTTTATTCCCTTCCCCTGCCCCGTGGCTGAACTGAACAAACCTTCCAGGGAATGACACCGCCTCGGAAGCCCTTTCACTGCCCGAGCCCTGCTGATGTTCCCTGCTCAAACAGGGGCTATGCAGAAACAGGGAGCGATGGGAAGCGGTCAGTTGGAGTTTGGGCCTGCCAGCACAGCCGGTGGTGAATGCTCATCTTCTGCTCAGTGACAATCTGCAACTGTGGTTTTCCTTATAAGGGAAAATAGATGTTTTAAGGCACAGGAAATCAGTGCTGGTTTGGGGCTCAATAGCGTGTTCGGTTCAGCGCTGGGTGCAATCAGCTCCCGGGGCTCAGGCCATGTGCTCTCGATTGCTCTCATTCACAGCAGGCACGAAACCAGGTCAGAAAATGAGCATTGGCACAGAGTTTGTGTGATAACAGAAAGCCCACAGCGGAGCAAAGCAGACCCCATCCACTCAGGAAGCACCTGAAGTGCATTGTCATTCTGGTGATGCAGAGATAGGGCTGTGCATGGTGTTAGGGCAGGCTGTGCCACCGGGCAGACTCAGGGGCTGGATGGGAAGCTTGCACTGGTGCTGCCAGGGTGTCTGCAGGCAGGCAGCCTCTCTGCTCCTCCTCAGGTGGGAGATCACATTAACCAGTGCAGCTGATGCAGAGTGGCTTCACTGGCTGTATCAGGCAGGGATGTCCTCATGAGCATCCTGCCCAGGAGGAGCAGGTGGATGCAGGAGGTGACCTTAGACAAGAAGAGAAGGCACTAAGGCAGTACCAGTTATAGCTAAATCACTTCTGACAGATGTTCACCTCCTTGGCCTGCAGCAGAAACAGGGAGGGAGGCTCAAGACAATCTATTTCAAGGCTGAACTGGGAGGATGTTGCTGTAAGGAGCAGGAATAGCTCCTCATGTGTGGCGTAGCCTGCTCTTTTTAACCTGCTCCTAACCACACCTTCCCAATCCTTGTCCTGCCTAACTGAACACTAACACCTCGCGGTCATTTACCATTATGTGATTTCTTTCTTATACCTGATTTTTCCAGCACCTTTGGTCCAACTTGATCAGGGAGAGAAACAGAACAAGATGGCAAAAGGATTCAAAACGGGTTGAATAATGAGGACAAGACTAGGATAATGGGATAAGTGTAACATGGAGTGCCACAGGAATCACAGCACCAAGCCTCACGCTGCTGCTCACTGCTCAAGCTCCCACTCACTGTGTGGGGCCTGGGTGGGTGTTTCTGCTATGCAGAGCAATAGGAAGCATCCATCCAGGATGCTCGTGGTGGAAATAAAATTCAGCTTGCTTTCTTCATTCTTTACCTTCCTATGTTTGCTTTCTTGTCTCTCTCTTCCTCCTTCACCATTGGGTGTAGTGGAGATAGCAACAAAGAAGACCCCATCTGTTGCGATGAATTGCTTGGGGTTTATCTGGGGTCTCAACGTTTTAATGCTGCTTTGGGACCACCTCCCCTTCACTGCAAGGAAATGAATTTGTATTTCATGGTCCTGTGTGATGATGGGGAAGAAAAATGCATGAGCGAATCCACTTCCATTTCCTTTCACTGTGCATTTCTATGTCTTTCCTAGAGCAGGGTGGGTGGGGATGTGTGTGACATCTATTACTGCATGTAACACGCACAGGAGTGTGTGCATTGCAGTAATAAATGTGCTTTATGAGCTCTGTTGTGAATCATTAATAACAATGGCATAAATTATTGATGTTCACCATGACCTAATGTTCACTTATTGTGATCTACCAATCCCCAGCATCCTCCACCCATCCCAAGCAGTGCACAGACTGTGTGCCCACTGCAGCACATTCCCATCACCCTTTGGGGTGGGGGCTGCTCTTCTGACCCCCATTTACCAGGTCTGGAAGTAGCACAGGGACTGGTTCTATGCCATGCAGAAAGGATGGGCACACCTGGGGATAAAACCATGGGATGCTGAGTCCTAACCTGCTGCTTTAGTTCCCATTTCCCCTTCCCACATGCTCATGCACCCTCACACACTTTTCCCTTCCTGGCTGTTGTGTTAAAACCTGATTGAACATATTGTTCCCCTTATCTTCATTCCATAATTCTACAGCTCCCCTTTCTGGCCAAGGGCTGAATGAGGCCAAAGCAAATGGGTTTTGTTCTCCTTCCCTCTCCATAGGAGCACTGTGCTGGAGCTGGGAACAGAGCAGCCCAGGGCAGCCCATGCAATCCTGCCTAAGACACAGACCTGATTCACCACAACTGGGAGCTGTTAGGTGGGGGCTGTTGGTAGTTTTGCCTTGGCATTTGATCACTGAAATGTCCCTTAAACCCCAGGCTTGTCAGCAGTTCAGTAAAGCTGCCCTTGCTGGTCTATGGGTGCCCAATGGACATGAAGGAAACAAGGCAGAAAGAGTAACCCCAATACTATTCCACACAGAGAATGGCTTGGGTTTGTTTCCTTTCTTGTCATTGCAATCAGTTCAGGTTTCCCTGCATAACAAAAGCACCATTGCAGTAATGTAAAGTGAAACGTAAGAGCACATCCCTGATTGCGATGGGAGCAGCTCCTCATCACGGTGGGGTCTGGCCTTGTGCAACTAAATCATGAGAGCCATGAGGAAGCACTATAAGAACACCTGACCTCACAGAATCCCAGCCTGGTTTGGGTTGGAAGGGACCTAAAACCCATCCAGCTCATCCAGAGACACCTGCCACTAGAGCAGGGTGTTCCAAGCCCCTGTGTCCTTGAGCACTGCCAGGGATGGGGCAGCCACAGCTTCTCTGGGCACCCTGTGCCAGCACCTCAGCACCCTCACAGGGAAGAGCTTCTGCCTAAGAGCTCAGCTCAGCCTCCCCTCTGTCAGGTTAAAGCCATTCCCCTTGTCCTGTCCCTACAGGCCCTTGTCCAAAGCCCCTCTCCAGGTTTCCTGGAGCCCCTTTAGGCAGTGGAGCTGCTCTAAGGTCTCCCCTTTTCTACTGTAGGCAGTTACAAGACTTCAAGAAACAGATAGATATATAGGGTCATAAATGTCCTTTAAAAGCTGTATAATTTGACGTCTGTAAACCCAATGTCCAAAACATAACCTGCCACATCTGGCATATCTGGCATGACTTAGAAGTTAAGCTGCAAAAGAACAGGCCTTTAAACTGCTGATCTCTCTAAACCCTCCGTAAGCCTTTTCCCTTCATTCAGAGTATATTTAGCAATGAGGATTTAAAGCAAAGTGAAATGTTGGAGATGAACTCATCCCTCAAGTGACTTGACTGGTTCTGAGCGAGTGGCTTTGCCGTCTAGCTAAGATGGCTCAGGGACCGCAAGCCAAATTGCACCCATCTCAGCTGAAAGCCAGGGAAACCATCACCATTCCATGTAGGAAGAGGTGCTCAGGTGTCTGCAGCCTTCTTTACCTTTCTAACCAATAACTCCATGCTGGTACAGAAGGCTTGGGGCCCTATTGAGTGCATTACTCATAAGGTATGTCAAGATCATCGCAGGAGCAAACCAGAGTGCTTCATTGCAGTGATGGAAGCGATGCAAGGCAGCTAAATTTAGCTGCTGACATAAGTTTCAGAGGTGGAGTCTGCAGGCACGGTGCTGTTTCCGTATAAAGGCTGGGAGATGGATGCTTCACAGCAGTTGTGCATCGATGGAGCGGAGGGGAAAATATGTGGGATGGCTGAAACCAGCGAAACGTGCTCTTGCATCAGGGTTTTCTGCAGTGGTATAAGCAGGAGTGTTGGGGCTGAGCAAAGAGAAGGCCAAACTTGCCGTGTGGTTCTTGTTGCTGCAAGGACTCGGTAACAGGGTGCTTTCCTTCACCAGAATTAGAGTTTGTGATGTATTTTGACAAGTTGCTAAGCTTTGCCTCCCGCCGGCTGTCATTGAGGTCCTGTTTGGTAGGGTTTGATTCGGCTGAAGCGAGGAAGATTAGTGTGGAAAATCGTGCCCATTCCTTCTGTTGCTGAAACTCACGCCTGTTCGTCATCACCTTGCATGGTGAGCTGTTGTGATCTAAATGGCTCATTGATCCAGGTCATGAGCTGTTGTGACTTACTGACCCATTGATCCAGGTCGGGATCTGAGGGATCTTTGGAGCATTTCCATCCATATGTTGAAGGAAGCAGTAGTGAATATTCTAAAGGTGTCATTTCCTTCTGAGCCCATCCTTGGTGCCTCTTCCAGTGCCATATGGAGCAAGCTGTGCTGCAGGAGCATCATCCCTGCAGTGATGATGTGAAGCAGGGACCAGCTGCTCGGCTGGCAGTTATTGAATTAGGCTTCAATCAGATTTCTGAGGACAAGTTTCACTTTGTGTCCTGTGTGCATCACCCTATTTAGAGGAATGCCAGAAACATCCTCTGGTTTCTCTTCCAAGCTGTTGGGTAGCATCAGGTACTTCTGCTTTCGCTGCTGTTTTTCAGTCCATGGTAAAACATCACTTCATGCCCGCCTGCTGCTTTGAGCTAGAAGAAGCTACACATACACCCATTTTTAGATACCATTTTCTGTGCTCATATTAATAGCCTTTCACAAAGTTTGAAGCCACATGCACAGGATCTCCTCTAAATCAACAGCTGTAGGGCTGGCAATCGAGCTACTCAGCTCTATCACTGACTCATTGTGTGACCTTCAGCAAGCCATGTACCTAAGTGGAAAGTCTGAATCACAACCTAAACCCACTACGCTGCAGGCTGCCTCCTCCAGGCAGCCCCTCTGCTGCTGCCTTTCTGCTTCCTTAGCCTTAAAGAGATGGTTTGACGGAGGAAGGTGGGGAGTAAGTCCTTGGCTGCTGGAAGGAGGGTGTTAATGTTGCAGTCATTGGCGGTGCAGGGCAGGGATGCAGATTGCAGCTCTAATCTTTGGGTGTAGAATATTCCTTTATCAAGGTGTTTCTCAGCACATAAGAGACTTTCCTGCTTGTTGAATCAGGGGTTAAAGTGGTGCCAAAGTTTAAGCAGCGCTGGATGACATTGGGTTTGTTTAATTGGTGGCTGCCTGATGTTCCCATCAGCTGGAATGTGGGACCAGGACAGGTGTATGTCCAGGAGGGTTTAACACCCGGCTCTCACTTAACAGGGGGCAGTTCACGCTCCCTGGGGGAAGAGGAGGGGTTTGCAGCTCAACCCCTCTATCCCCCAGCACCGGAAGGGGGGTTCTGGCTGTGTGGCTGCCCTGAAGAACCCGACACACACACGTCCCCCCCCTCCAGCACCCAACCGCATGCAAACGAGCTCGCAAACGTTCGCCTAAACGTATGAGGAAGCCGCAGCACCGCTTGGTTTTGGCCATGTATGGTAAACACTGTGTGAGCACCGCTCGGCTCCTGGCGGAACTGAAACCCGCAGCCTGCGGGGGGCATTGCCCTGGCACTGCCATTGCCATTGCCATTGCCCCGCGGGTGCCACTGCCGTTGCCCTGACACTGCCATTGCCATTGACCTGCGGGTGCCACTGCCGTTGCCCTGACACTGCCATTGCCATTGACCTGCGGGTGCCACTGCCGTTGCCCTGACACTGCCATTGCCATTGACCTGCGGGTGCCACTGCCATTGCCCTGCCACTGCCATTGCCCTGCAAATGGCATCTCCCTGTGACACTGCCCTGTGTGCCTCAAGGCACCCATTGCGGAGGTGCTCATCCTACTGCATTAGTAACCGTTACCCTCTTCAATCGAACAGCAGAGGCAAACCCCCTCCTTACAACCCCATTATCCAGCATCCCTCAAAGCGGCTTTGCTGTTGCTGCAATGGGGGGGATCTTTGGTTTCAAGCTCCTGTCCTGCGGGTTAAACCTTAAACCACGACATCCATTGCGGGTGGGTTTAGCAGGGGCTCGCCCTCCCCTCCTGTCATCACCTCGCTGCCAAGCCGCACCGGCCGGCACAGGACGAGGCGGTTTCTGTGTCAGCCCCGTCCACTCCGTGGTGCTCAGCTCACGGTGGGGCTGTGCCTCCATCAGCGCCCGCAGGTGTCAGCTCCGTGGCCGCAGTGCCCGGACCGCCCCACCAGCCCATCACCCGGGTGTGCACAGCGGGACTGCACCATCCCTGCCGGGAGCGAAGAGGCTGAGCTAGGCTGGGGGCAGGGAGGGGACACCGCGGGGCGGTCCCCCCGGCAAGCAGTTGGGAGCAGGAGGGGACCCGGATAACGGGACCCGGGATCTGGGTGCGGAGGGGACGAGGACCGGTTCCGGGCCAGCTTTCCCCCGCGGCTCCTTGCCCCCGTCCTGACAGGTGGGGTGAGATTCGCAAGCACGCATGGGCGAGTGCCGCTCCGCCATTGGCTGGATGAGCTGCCACTCTCAGCGCGGCCCCGCCCCCAAAGCGTAGAGGCGTGGTCAATGAGGAGGCGGGGCCATTTGGAGGCGGGGCTTTGCGTCAGCCCCGCCCCGCCCCGCGGCGCTCAGTCGGGCGGCGGCGGCTGGCGGCGGAGGCGGCTCCGCCGGGCTGAGGAGCGGACGCGGGGACGCGGCTCGGGATCGCGGTGCGCGGCGCGGCGGGGACCCGGGCGGCGGGGACCCGGGCGGCGGGGACCCGGGCGGCGGGGACCCGGGCGGCGGGGGGGCAGCGGTGCCCGTGCGAGGGCTCCGGGCCGAACCGAGCTGAGCCGGGCTGAGCTGAGCCGAGCCGAGCCGAGCGGGGTAGGCGTTCGTGCAGGCGCTTCCTGCGCGGCTATACCCGCCGAGCCCTTTCTGAGGCGGCGGCCGCTGTCAGCTCCCGGGCCTGCGGGAGGGAGCGCGCTTCCCGCCGCGGTTGGGCGCCGAGCTCTGCCGGGGGCTTCTTCCCTCCGCTCCGTGCACGGCAGCGGAGCGCCCCGGGGTCGGCATCCGGGCGGGGGGCGCGGGTCGGCGGCGGGGCATGGCCGGGGCGCGGCTCCCCGGCGGAGGGGCCGCCCCTGCGCGCCGGCACCTGATGCCCGCCGCAGCCCCGCGCCCGCCTTTGTTCCGCTTGGGTCTCGCTGGGCTTTCTCCCCCTCTTGTTTCTTCCATGGCGCCGCAGCAGCGGCTCGATGGCACCGGCGTGTGCGTGTGGCCCCGGAGCGCCGCGAGCCCGCTGGCACCGTGGGTAGCGCTGTAGAGGACAAAAGATGACCGGAGGGTTTAGCTTTGGGGTTTGTCTTTACGCTCCCATTGACCGGGTGCGTGTCACACTGTTACCGGTGGCTCCTCCGAGTCTGCTCGGGAGATGTGTGTGAAGTCCTGGACTCTCTGACGCGTTCCCAGACTTTGTTTTTTCTCCGCAGAAAGCCACGTTGTTTTAGTAGCGATGTGTCAAAGGCCGGAATGTAAAGGTTTGTACTTGTCTGAGCTCTGTGAAGTGAGCCGCTTCCTCGCTCATGGTGCGTGGAGAAGCATCTGATGTGCAGCGTTCAGCTGTAGTACCCGGGACTAGACAATGTAATGCTGTGACTGCACAGGAGATGGGTCTAAAAAAGCCCCTAAAGGGCTAGAAAGTGGCTGAGACAAAAGTAAAACTGATGGGTGCAGTTTTATTGTCCAAGTGATAGCGTTAGTGCTGGGGGGGGGGGAGGTTGCTAGCTGTAGTTTGAGCTACGTGTGTGTGTGTTTGAGCATATCTGTTCATGCAGGTGTGGAGTGGTCCAGCTGGCCAAAGGATGCTGGCAAAATGGAAGTGGGATGTGTTGAACATTCCAGGTTGTGGCTGGGTTTTCAGTTTGCTGGTACAGATTCGGGTCTAATTTTAGGCCTGATTACCTGACTCTCGTCTCTGTAAGCATGTACAAGAGGGAAACTCAGTGCCTGCTGTGAATGTGGGAAAATGGTGTGAACTGGCACAGGGAGAAGCGTGTGTTCCTATGTGTGATGGTTACAGGAAGCAGCGGATACCCCATGTGCGAGGCACGAGAGGATATATTTGATTTTCATTTGAATACCAAGCATTGAATCCTCCTTTCTTGATCAAAGAGGGGGAGAAACCAGATGGCTGTGAACTCCCCAAGAGGAGTTGTTGCAGCAAATCCTCCTGTTTGCTAAAACTGTGTACACAAAGGTAGAAGATCAAATACTGTTGCGATAAAGTTGACATGTGTTTGTTTTGTGTATATGTTTGGAGTATTTTCAGTAGCCAGAGGAAGACCCAACGCACTGGGGTGCCTGTCAGGGAGCATTTACTTTGTGTTTGTTTTAATATAGCACTTCATAACAGTAATTTTTTCAATGGTCACTTGTATACAGATTGCTTTAATCAGCATTTGTGTGTCTCTGCTCTCTGTTGGCATGGCTCTGCCTTCTAGTGAGCTGCCTTTTCAAACATCATTGGCTTTTTCGAGTGAAATCTTCGTGCTTATTGCATCTGTCACTTCTGGGATGCACTCCAAGCGCAAGGCAGAGATTCAGTGTAATGGCAATGAGGAGGAATGCACAGAAGGGTAAAATAGCAGCTTTCCGGAGTGATGCAGCGAAGGCTGCTGAGAGCTCTGCCCTCAGTAACCACTCCCTGCATCATGTTCAACTTTAATACTGGGCTTTAATGGTGGCTTCATAAAATGGCTCATTAAAGCACCACGTTGCATTTTGATTATAAGAGAATTGGTGTTATTAGTCTGAATTTGGTTACTGATGCTGAGGACTATGGCTTGAATGCCAGCTTCCTATTCTGAAGACATGAGCAAAACACTTCCTGGCCTGAGTCTGCAGCTGGGTGAGGTCATCAGTGCACCACTCCCAGGGCCAGGAATGTCCTTTCAGGCAAACACTGGCACATTTTCACTTGACTTTTAAAGGATGGGTTTGTTTGTTTTGATTTTGTTTTTTTTTGTTTGACTTGAGGCTTTTGTGATCATCTCAGTCTTTCCCTCAGGATGTGTTGGGACACAAACTCACTGAGGATTTGAAGTGCCCCAGTTTCAGCATTTACAGGGCATATGAACAAGAATTAAATGTCTGTCTGCTCTTCTAGCTCTTTCCCTGCTGTCTCCCCTACCTAATATTTTTGGTCAGATTATGTTCTGGTGGTTCATTCTGCAATTAATCTGACTGGAAACTCGGTCATTTTAGATGTGTTGAGTATACCGCTATAGTTGGGCATCAGTTACTGGGCCCTTTCATTCTGTTTGCTAATAAGATTGCTTTGTTCTGTTCTTCCTCAAGTGAATAACTCCACTAAAAATGGATTATTTGTTTCATTTTGAGGTTATAATTGCTCAGCACATGACTTTTAAATGATGATATTTTAGATTATAGCATTAGGCATGTAAAATACCAGGGTGACAGCAGAATTACTCACCTTCTCAATGTAGTAGTGACAGGTCTTAGGGGCCTCACCAGCAGGTCTGTGTTCGCACTGTAGGCCTCTCCAATGCAGAGTCTGGCACTGATGGTCCTCAGAGGAGCAAACTGACTGGAGAGGTTCCTAATGGACTACACCATTAGCTGCATTACAACCTTTAGTTGTATATGTGCTTGTATGGGTTTGTTTAGTGAACACAAGTCTGATCAGAATTAATGGCTGGATGTGGATGTAATGATGGAGCTATAAAGTAGGTGACTGTTGCGCAAATAAGTTTACTTCACACCTCTTCCATGTGTTTCTTCATGGTAGTAAGACAGAGGTCATCTCTTTACAGCAGGTATCTTGGTAACAAGTCACAGTGCCTCTGGTATGGAAGAGGCTTTTGTGGTGGAATACCATAAAATGTCATATTATCATATTTTATATATTATGTATTATATATTATATCATATTATATATATCGTATTGATGGTGCCCATCAATAGGATTCCTTGGGTTAGAGTAAAACATGGGCTCTTTGGCCATGTCTCCTCTTCATCTTTCTTTATTACTGAGTCAGATACCAAGGTAGAACCACCTGCACTGTAGAAAGGACAATAGTATTTCTTCAGCATTACCACTGTGCTGCATCAGCATTATTTGGTTTGTCTTGATCCAAATTTTGTTGATGAAAACAAGAGATTTTTATATCATATGCTTTTTGCTACGAGCATATAATGACTCTTGAGGTCTGGCTATCAGTGGGAGAAGCTGGATGAGGTTGGATCAGCTATAGTGACTCTGACATTGAGCTGGGCCTCTCAAGCCATCCTTAATTAGATTTTTGTTGTTTTCTCTTTTAATAATTGAATTTGAAAAATGGCTGGAAATGAAATTAAAGCAGTGGTGGGGCCTGATTTAAAGCCATTAAGGTTCAGGCTGATGTGGTCAGTGTGCTGAGATGAGCTGGCACCACTGGGCTGGAGCATGGCTGAGCTATGCCTAAGGCCAAGTATTCCCTTCAGGAGGGATTGTGTTATCCCTGGGGCTCTCCATCCAAATCTTGACTGGCCAGAGCATCTTTGTGTGTAATCTCTGTATGTACAAGCATACATGTAATCTATGTACAGTTCTTAGCTCAATAGTAAGGCAACCATTTCTGCAGCCTTATCAAATATGCCTGGAGCAGGATTTCATACAACTGGATGAGGATGGTGTGCTTAAAAACTGCACCTTGTTTACATCCACGTGTGAACCTAGGCAGAACATTTCACCTGCAGTTCCTGCTATAGGTAGTCCTGGAAAATGGACTTCAAATCACTCTGGTTGGGGTATTTAGAAATGTAGGAGCTTCCCCTCCCTTCCTCCTCCATCCCCTTAGTTCTGCGTATAGTTGCCATAGAGACTGTGTCCTGGAGTCCTTGAAAATCCATTGTTTATCTCCCATAAATGTATAAACCTGTTGTATTAAAGCATCACGCTTTGAAGCATCCTGTTCCGGTGCAGATCTGACTGGGGCTTGACATCCTATGGTGCTGCAGGTTTGGGTACTGGATGTGCATCAGGCACAGTCAGACAAGCTGATAATGGGTGTAATTAGCACCACCAGGGATCAGCAAGCAGCAGCAAATTCAAGCTGGAGTAAGCACTGCATCCCTCGGGAGCCGGGCAAACTGGCAGTGCTGGGCAGATGATCACTTGATAAGGAAGATAGTCATCAGCAGAGGCTCAACAGGGAGGGACTGGGCTTGGTGCTGGTGTTATCTTTTCAAGTTGCCTGTTCTTAATCCTCTTTCACTTTAAATTCTTAAATACCTCATGGTTTGTTAGTTCATGCTGGAATCTTGAACACCTGAATGACCTGGGGTAAAAGCCTGGCATTTACTTGTTTTTCATCGTACAGTGGGCCAGTCAGTGTTACAGTTGTTTCTTACAGTTTCCTGTGTGATGCGGATCACTACCTTTGTTTCCATGTTGGAAAGGTGAGGTTCAGTGTTTTGCTCAGGGTCTTACAGGTACCAGGCTGAGAATACTTGTAGTATGTAATTCTAGTTGGACTTGTTCTTTTACAGGTGGTTCATCTGTTTGCACCAGCATATGTGGTGGGATATGTGTGTGGATAAATGGCAATTCTTACAGTTAGTTTTTCAACTGCTCCTATCTTACTCAGTACTTACATTAATTACACTGTATCTTGGAGGTTGGAATAAATAGGCACAAAACTGTCTTGTTCAGAAGAGGAGGTAGATTAAAGTGATTTAAAGTTTATTTCTATTTTTGGACCTGCAAAGATCAATTTATAAGGCAGGAAAGAAAATCCAGAGCCTGCTTAGGTAAATGTGGGTAGCCAGACGTACTTCAGCAGCGTGTGTCTCTGCTTTAGCACAGTGTCAAGTGTAGCACAAAACACTTGTAGCTGATTGTCATCGTGCCTTCCAGCATGTTTTTCCTGCTTTCTGGAGCAATTTAAAGCTTTTCATGGCGGTGTTGTTTAGATGTGGGCTACCCTGGCTTGGCCTCCTGCTCTGTCGTGCTTTGGATGTGATGGGTTATCTCTCCACTTTGCTCCCTGGTGTTTCTTCGGGGGTAAAGGTTATCTTTTTGTTCTTTATATGTGGTGTTTCCCACATTGATCTTCTGGTCTGCTAAGGGAATTCTTAAGCACTATGAAAAATCACATAAAAACCAGCTGGGGCTTATCTCGGTGTAATACTGCCTGTTGTTTTGGCTGCTCTCCTCCAGAACTGCTGTAAATGCCACAGGGAATCTCAAAGGGCTGGAAGTGTGAGTTGCACGTGCAGTAATGTGATTGTCGAGCCAACAGGTAAGTAAAGCTTAAAGGTCACTAAGCACAGGCTGTAATTCTTTGTGCCCCTTGGTGAAAACAAGTTCACCAGCTGAAGAGCAGCCAACTGCAGGTGCCTTCCCTATAGAATCAGCCTTCATGCAGTTCTATCAGGGTGATTCTCCCTGTCAGGTAGGCAGAGAGCTGCTGTGGGAGTGCTGGGGACAGTGGGTACATCCCTTGTCCTTGGCACAGGGAGCCTGTGGGCGTAGGAAGATGTTTTTCCTTCTTGCATCTGAAATCTTCCTCTGCAGTGTAGCAGGGGTGTTTATTAAAGCTGCTACTGAACTCAAGACACTTTTCCTAAGTCAATGTGTTCTTGCCTGTTTAGAGAGGTGAGAAAGATGCTCTGTATTGCATTCATGGTGTGACACCAGCCCACTTGGGTTGCTGCCCTCTTAGCACAGCATGTGATGGCCTCTGCTGCAGTGTAGGACAGCAGCCTGAAACGGATCAGCGACATCTGTAGGACAGAAGAAATGTGTTTGAACTTGGAACCCTTTGCTCAAACAGATGTTTGAGGGGCTGCAATTGGTACCACAAGATAGGGATTTTAAAATCAAGTTAGCAGATTGAGCTATCTGGGTTTGAGTTTTAGCCTCCTCCAGTCTCATCCTCCCTCCCCCAGCCCTGATTTCAAATTGCATGTTACAGAAACAGGACAGAATGACAATGGCGCTCTTTGAATTATAGGCTACTTGGCCAGAAGAGCTGGCAGGACAGCAAATGGAAATCTGGAGAAATACACACCACTTCCAACTGGGAGAACTGAGATGCATTTTGCAGCTTATTTGTACCGCATGAAAATCTCAGATGTTTGTGTTGTCCAGTCTGAACCTTCTGCATTGAGGATATTGTCTTCTCTCTGAGAATTAATCATTATTAGGTTTGAGACATCCAAAGCAGTTTAATGTGAGTGTCTCACCTTTTAAGTGGGTGTTATTGAGTAGCTTGAGACGTGAAAGTCTCTAAGTTGGGCTCCAGTTTGGATGAAGATGTTTCTCAGGGTGTGCTGACCAAGCCCGTTCCTACTTTCTGGAGTAGAGCATCTCCGTTCAGAATTGTAGTGTGATGGACCATGCTGCTCTAACTCCAGCCTAACCACAAGGTAGTCCAGGTCTCTGGTCCGCCACAGGGCTGGAATCAAACTTGAAACACCACAACAGAGGTGTGGTCCAAGAGGTGCTGCCATTACACTTGGCCATCCTCCTCCTGTCTGATGGCATCCCCCAAGGCAGCACTGTCCTCTCAATGGGCTCCCAGCAGGTCTGGGTGCTCTGTTCCATTCAGCAGGCCAGTGGAGCATTTGTGGTCAGGCAGGGCCATCTGGAGAATGCTGCATCCTCGCTTGGTCAGTCTGACTCACACTTGGCTGCCCTATTTGTGAGCCTCGGTTGTGCTGATGTGTTGTTTCTGCTTTATTTCTAAGTTGGGAGGAATTTGTGTCCCAGCTCACTTTGTGTTGAGAGCAGAGGGCTTTCTGCAGGCCTTGGTCTCTTCATGGTGGCTCTTGGTGCTCCTGAAGAGCTGGGACCTGAGACTTTGTCTCCTTAAAACATCTTTAATGTTTGTAGTTTGTTCCTGCAGATAACACGTTGTAATGGAGAAGTGAAAACCAGTTTAAGTCCTTTGAAGATTTCTCCTTTCAGTAAATCTTCCTGTCTTCTCTTTTTTTAAGGAAAGATCCCATTAGCTGTAAGCAAGGAGAATCTGTGAAGTATTTCCAGTAATACCTTAAAACCACTGGAGTTTTAAGAGGAAATGTGCTAACCTTAGAAAATACCATGTAATCAGGTTACCTTCCCTCCTGCACCCCTTCTGGACTTGTGCAGAATGTTAAATCTTGCATGTGTTGGTATTCCTGTGCTTTAGGCTACCAGCTCTTGGATGCTGCTGTCTGCTTGACATCTAGCCTAAGCTCATCATTAAAGAGGGCAGACTGCATCCTCTATATAGCGCTGAGTTTCAGGTTTAGTGGCTACGGTGAGCTCCTCTGTCACACACGTAGAAGGACTCTGTGTTTGCTGTTTATTTCCTCTGGGCATGTTTGATTGATTCATGTTTCAGGAGATAATGCAGTTGGTTTCTGCTGTTGGCACTGTCATGTTAGGAAGAAGGTGCTTGTGCCTTAGCTCGTTAGTTGGGAAAGATGGGATTTGGTGGTGATTTGGTGAGGAATGGAGGGGGAAGAGCTCTTTCTCCATTTGTAGCCACCATCCTTAGCTGGGACTCAGCTCTCACCCAAAACCAGGTTAGAAGAAAAGCTTGTGATGTTTCAGGAATATGGTCTGGAAGAAGCTTGCATATAACCTTTGAGAGTGCAGAAGAATGCAGCAAATTGGGGTAGCAGCTCTGAACAGATTGATGCTTCCTTGTTAGCTTTGTTGCACTGATAAGAGAACTAGGTCAGCTCTATGGAGGAAGCATTTTATCTGCATACTTCTCACTGGAATCCTGGTGCTTGGCTGTGGTAACAGCCCTGCTGACTTGCAGCTCTGCTCAGGGGGTTGTGCTCTCCCTCTCATGTCTTTCATGGGGTCAAAGTGTGGTCTGAAGCCCTGTTGCTTTTGTCTCTGTGGCATGTGCTGCTCTTACTGAGGGGAGATGCAGTCAGTCCCCAGGGGTGTAAGTAGCATCTTCCACCCTGCTGGTGTAATGTCTCTGGCTGAAGTTCATAGGGCTGTTGTTCAGCTCTGGAAGCATATTGCTCTGTATCTTGGCAGTGGATGAGGATTCAGTGTGTGAACAAGCATCTCTGGTGTTTATTCCAGTGGAGAAAGTGGAGAATGAAGGCTCTTGGAGCCATCATCCAGATATCCCCCAATACATCACCCGTCACCATGATGAATTCTTTGGTGTGATGATTCTTGTGTGCATTCATTACTCTCTCTTTACAGTGGATGACACAAATTAAGTGAAGCCAGACAATACTCTCTGTTCAGGGTAATGACTTTCAACTGCAGTGTCCTTTTTCCACTGTAAATGGTGGTAAATGATGTAAGACTGTAAAAATACAAGCTACAGAAGTGTATGAATAGTAAGATCCCCAAGAAGATGAATTGCATGCCTGAAAACCTTTAAGTTAAAATACCCATTGAGTCCCTGTGTGCACGTGAAAGGAGTGTCAGCCATAGCCTGAGAGACGTGCACAGGGTAAACACTTAGGAACTAGCACGTGTCTCTTGATGCCTGCAAGATTTAACCATTGTAGGCACTTCTGACTTAAGAGTTTTTAATGTTGTAACAGTCTTAGTGTGGTGGTTTCAGGGTAGAGCTCTGAAAACCCAATCATATCAAGTATTTAACAGGTTAGAACCAACACCTTGCACTTTGTCCAGAACAGCAATTTTGGCTTAGTTTAAGTCTGGGTTGTGTTACATTTTTGAATGTGGTGGGCTCCCCAGTTGAGATACAATCAAATTCCCTGGTAGTTTGTGGTTTAGGTTCCCATCCCAGAATAGAATCTCGCCAGTGGTAGAACAGCTGGAAATTTCAGTATTACGTTCATATTCCAGCTTTTTGTCTTTCAGATGAAGTGAAATCAGATGGCAGGCTCTTGCTCAACCTAGCCTAAAGTAACCAAAGACTGAAAATCATCTGTGCACAAGTCTGATGTGTTTTGGAATTGTGACCATCTGTAAGTAGTGTTCACCTTTGGTTTAAATAACTCTGAACATCTGATAACAAAAGTGCTGTCAGCAATAGACTTAATATGAACTGATTTGAAAGGTATACCAGAGAGGGGATAGCATTAGGTTTGAAAGCAGAGGACTGCATCAAGGTCTTTGTGGCTGTTCCTTTTAGCTGCCAGAGGTTTCATATGAAGTTTTAGGGCAACCTGAAATCCTTGTGGCCATGTGATTTATTTTCCTCCCTGTTCCATCCTTGCCCAAATATTGCAAGACTTAATATCATGAGACTGAGTTCACTGATTCCTTTGATGCTTGGAGAGGGAGATGAAGCCCTTCTCCAGCCTTGCTGGTGGTATGATGTCTCTCCACTCTAACAGTGGTGGCAGTTGACTGCTGTTGTGGTTTGATGCTAGTCATGGCTCTGAACTCACCATAGGATATCTGCTCCTGTGGTGGTCAGCGTGCTCCTTGCAGCTCATGCTCATTGGGTTCAAGGAAGGATGGTCTTTGTGGCTCCATTGATGGAGCTGGCAGCAAACACTTGCCTCTTCCCCCACGGATATGTCTCACTTTCCTTCCTCTGCCAGAGGTGTGCTCAGAAATGCTGTCCTTGAAATGATCTGGCAGGCTTCTCTTCTGGATGGGTGAGTCTTCTGAGGTGTTCCTAACACACTACAGCATGGTGAGGCTGTAAAGTGTTCATGTGCAGTATACATGCAGCTGGACTAAGCAGGAGGCAGCCCATGTCCACAGGCACATGTGTGTGTTTGCTGATGTACAACATGCCATGCACACGCAGGGGTTACAGAACCCGCAGAGGTTGCACAACCAAGTGCTGTGAAGTTAAGAAATGCCACAAGTGAGTGATTAGGAAATAACCTGGGTGATACTTGTTCCCTTTTTCACATGTGGTAGGGTAGGGCTGTCAGCTCAGGCCTTGCTCTGCTGGGCAGGCAGTGATGCTTGCAGTGGTGGGATGGGGCAGGAAGTGCAATGGGGTGGTGGTCTCTTTATGGTTTAAAACCTGAATGCTTATATCCCCCGTTCCATATGTGGCTGTACCTTATCTACCAGATGATGTTCAAAGTGCTATGAAGAGTGAGTTACTAGATTCCTTGTGGTGCTTATCTCCATGATGGCCAACTGCTCTGCAGATGTGGCTCAGCCCTGCTGTGAGGGAGGGTGTTTTTGCCATGATGGGGGCCTTTAGGCCTCAGGTTGAAACATCCCTGGCCTCATTATTGGCTCAGGAGTATAACATTCTTCAAGGTTTCATCTCTGAGCACTCACTCCTCTTACAGATGGGGCTCAAGCATCTCAGCCCAGGTGTTCAGAAAGACCTCGGGCTGTCCACGCTGCTGTGTCCCCAGCACCCTGTCCAACCCATAGCAAACAAGGCAGGTGCTCCCTGGTATTAACCATCATTGCCACCTGGTGCTGGTGGCACTGCCTGTTTTGTACCTTGGTTTATTTCTTTTTCCTCCTTGTCTGCTTCTCAGTTGC
This sequence comes from Agapornis roseicollis, assembly GCA_002631895.1. NCBI lineage: Eukaryota > Metazoa > Chordata > Aves > Psittaciformes > Psittacidae > Agapornis > Agapornis roseicollis. The sequence continues at coordinate 591,158 of NDXB01000060.1, forward strand.
TCAGTTATCTGAGACTACCTTTATTCCAAAGCTGGCACTGAAGTGGATGCAACCTGTTAGATAAGGCCCTGAGTTTGGGGGTTCACCATCAACAGCTTGATACGTTCCATTTGGAAAAAAACCTTTCCAGTCCCAAGTACCCACTGTTTAGGAGGGATGTTCTCCCTATCCAGTGAATATGTATCTCTTCACCTCCCTCAGCAGTAGCCTCCGGCTGCCTGTGACTTAAACCAGCCTTTTATTCCCCATGTCTCCCTTTCCAGAAGCGATCACAATCACATGGGCTGAGCAGGATTTTGCCATTAGTGGGGGGTTTTCCTGTAAGTGTTCCCTAGCAGGATGCATTTCCTCTTGCATAAGCAGGCTGAAAACCCTCCGAAGCCACAGAAATACATCTGTTGGCTTCTTGAGACAGATAAATCCTTTATAAACAGGAAAATGGGCAAACTCATGGTAACTCTTGTGACACATCATGATGGGAGATCAGAAAGGAACGGAATGAAAAGTATCACTGTGCAAGCATGGCTGATGGCATCCTGCCTTTCTAAGGTCCTTTTAAACACTGACACAAAGGCCAGTGGCTGAGCTGTGCAGTGGGAGACCAAGTGAAAAGGTTGGTAAGATTCAGCTGGAAGGCACTTGACATTTGGGGGGCTGGGAAGAAGAGTTCTGAAGGCTCTTTGCTGCATCCCCCGCAGGACGTGTAAGATGCTGTGTGTCCTGGAGTGGGATCCAGGAGATCAGTGTGGGTCGTAGATCTGTCAGCACTTCTATTGTAGTGGTCTTTGCAGGGTGTCTAGCGCTTCTGTTCAGATTTTGCTGAGGGCTGTAACTCTGGCAGTATCGAAACTCCTTTCAGCTCCCAGTTGGGAGGGTTTAAATCCTCCAAATTTGTATTTTACCCAAAAAAGAGAAAATATTTCCTGTCTAGCAAGTGTGTGGAGACGGTTCCAGCTCCTTAGTGAAGATTCAGCAGCACAGACAATGATCTAATTAATTTCCTTGTTAAAGCTCCAGCTCCAGGTCCATTTCCTAAGACTGACTGCCTGGCACAGCCACATTAGGCAGGGATGCGCTGTATTGCCCACTTGGGTATTTCCATAGTCACTTCCCAAGGGCTGCTCAGCCAGCCAGGTTGTACTCTATGTGTGTCATAGAGGCTGAATCAATCTTTCCTTATGGTGAATCATCTCAGATATTGGGGTCTCATCTGATCATCCTACCAGGGGCCAACCAGAGAGCTCCTGCCTGCATTGAGCCTGCACAGGGCCCTGCTATGGGAACCTGTGGCAACCAAATTGAGCTGTGGTTTGCTTGCAGATGATGGAGGAGGGAGGGGATGATCTGCAGTACTGAGAAACAAATGAGATACTAAATGCTCTTCACGTATTCACAAGAGGCTGGGGTAGGGAGAAGATGACTTTTGGTGCTGGGCACTGAGCTAACCCTGCTTTGTTTTTCACCTGCTCACTGTCTGTGCTCAGAGATCTGCAGCCCTTGCTCTTTTCTAACTGCAGCCTGCACATCTCCCCTTTTCCTTCCCTCTGGAGAGCAGCCAGATCAAAATGGCTGTGATCCAACGCCAAGAATCACTCCCTTTGCTATGGAAATGAGGACTTGGAGGCTGCTCACCATGTGTTCATCAGAGAGTTCCTGCTGAGGATGATGAGCTGTAGGTGGGAAGAGGGCAGCAAAGGTGTGCTTGAACAAATCCGTTCAGAACAAATAAGGGTATTTTTGGATACATCTGACTCTTTGCATTTTTTAAAGTCATTTATAGAAAACAAACAAAAAACCCCTTTCCATCAAATGGTAAAACTGAGGGGAATTAAGTAGTAGAATTTCACCATAGGATAAAGGGTGTTTCTCTTCTATTAGTGAAAGGGGTGGCAGATCTCTTGGTGTCTGATATTTGAGATATGCATATTTTTCTGGGGTGATGTTCAGGTATTGATCAAATGAAGGAAAGATATCATTATCCAAACTATCCTTCTGAACTACCATATCCACATTCCCTGCATTAAAGCAGACAAAGCGCAAAACCCCTGGGTGCACCATGCGTTGACACTGGGCAATTTACTGTGTTTCAGCTCAGCATGGCAAGTTTAAGCCTTCACTTTACCTTCCTAAACCATCAGATTCTAATCTTGATGCACAGTGGGATGGGAACACTGCCATGAAAACCAACTGTGCACAGAGTAGGGCTTTTTCCCTTCCCCTGTTTGAGCTGCACCCACCGAGCGAATAGGGTTTTGCTGCAAGGTGTGTTCTCAAGGAGGAAAGGGCTGAGTTGGCCGCCAGCTTCCTGCAGTGTTGCAGCACGTTGAGGCTCTGTGAGAACATCCTTGTGTGCTCAGGGTGCCCTGCTGTTACCACGAGTGCTGGTGAGGGATGGAGGGTGGAAGGGGTGATGCTGCTCTGGCTCGAAGCGGTGGATGCAGAGGCGCCGCCTGCGCACAGCACCCAAACAGCTCGCATAAGGGAGGAGCCCTCTCAGGATGAAAACGCCTGTCAGGTCTCTGAATGAGTCTGCACAATTCATTAATAACTGGGTGTGGAACTGCGTGTTTTTATGGTGTCTCTTAACTGGGCCCCAGGCAGCTTGATAGTAAAGCGCGTTTCTTGTCTCGCAGGGGGTTTTGAGTTGAATTTCACCTTTTCTTTGTGAGTGATTCAGTGAGGAATCAGCAGGACTTGTCTGGGATCATGCGTTCTTTTCCCTCTGAGAATACGGCCCTACCTCATCTTCCATCCCTGTATCCCTCCCCACTGGGATGGCCACACGTGCATCCCTAGGGAGCCCACCAGCCCCTGTTCTGGCAGCGCTTCACCTCCAGGCACGATGCACCATCTGCTTCGGCAGCTTCTCCCATCCATTTTGGCTATCCTGATCTCTTCCTTTGCCTGGAAACAAAACAAAACCCCACATCACTTGTGAACACTCGTATTTATAACCCCAAAATGTGTGTGCTTCACTGCCAGGTGCTTGACTATGTCCCATGTGTGTAATGGCTTGCTCCTGGTATTTCACCATCCCACTGGTACTGCCTGTCCCAACGCTTCATCCAGCTGGAGGGCTGAACAGGAACACTCCTGGGGAGCTGTGCATTACCAGCATAGAAAGAGATTGATGTCTGGATTCCATGTTCCTGCCTGGAGCTGAGGCTGGGGAGCAGCTCCTGGTTTATGACTTCCCATTGCACTTCGGTGTCACTGGGTGTGCCCTGCATGGAGCAGGCCTTTTATTTGTGAAATAGTTGGCAGAAAGCATGTTATGCAATTCTGTAAGTGCAGAGGAAGCCTCAGATCTTCTATAATGTGATAGCAACCATTAATAATTTGTACATAGCTTCTTTTTAACGTGGATGTCTTGAACACCCCAATCATTCATAAAATTTTGCGTTTAAAGAGGACACTTGTGGGGTTTTCTTCTTAAAACTTTGTAATACAGGGGTGTTCATGGCACTTCTGTAGCTTTGAAATAAGTGAATTGGGTTATTTAAGAGGACACCTGTGTAGAAATGGTACCATGAGAAACGCTGCAGGGAGGACCCATCTATTCTCAGTGGCTGGAAATAAAGGCAGAGCACTTCATGCTGTGTCACCAGGTCACGGGTGGCTGAAGGCCATCACTAGTGGTGTGGCTTTCACCCCATGCCTGGGGACAGCTGTCCCCATCTCAAAACCAACCCCATAGTGGTTGTATGTATTTAAGAAGCTGGTGTTTCCCCCAGTGGGTCACTCACTGCCTGGGCTGTGATCCTCTGTGCACTGGTGGCTATGATGGCTCTGGCATCTGGATAGCAGGTCCCCAAAGTGGAGATGGAGTCTCTGTGGAGGTGGCCAGTGCCCATTTCTAAATGCTTCAGCTGGATGTGGCCAGGGTGAGCTGGTGGGAAACAAATACTCTGGTTATTTTCCCCTATCTGTGCAGTGTTTGGCTGGATAGCTGTCTGTTATGTTAATTGTAACGTTTTTCTCCCCTTCAGACGTATTATGTGACTGCTTGTTTCCCCGCTCTGATGAGTGTTTTTCCTCTCTTATGCAGCTCCTTGTTGCTGTTAGTTTATTTTGTTGAACAGGGATCATTCTGAAGTCTGTTTCTCAAGGCTTTTCATGCAAAGCCTTTGCAGTCAGCGACAACCCCACAACCTTTTATCACTCGTGCTGCAGACAGGCTGTGTGTGCACAGGGAGCTATGCTTGAGCTGTCATGTTCTCAGTCTCTCACTTGAGAGCTTCAGGCTGGTGGGTCTGGAGCGAGAAGCTCCATGAATCCAAGTTTTTCCCAGCCTCTGCGTGTGCTTGGGGACCGGCTGGGAGGAGAGATAGGAGGTGGCTCTGCTTATTTTTATGCTTTAAGTTCTTTTCTGCTTCCCCTAGAGAATAGGGCAGAAATACTTTTCTCATATGTAAAAGCAAGACTCTATATGGAGGCTCTGCTTTCTCCTGCGAGCGCTGATGGGGGGAGGAAACCTTGTATGATGGGAAAAGCCTGTCTCAGATGTGAGAGGTCTGTAGGTCACATACATGGAGGGCAGGACACTTGCTTTCTTCCAGGGCTGGTGTTCCCATATGGTGGTATGTCCATGTCTTCTTCCAGAGTTCAGGTGCTGGAGTTTTACCTGCAAGAAAGTTGTAGTGAGGTGGGGTTGGGTCTTCTCCCCCAAGGAACAAGTGATGAGACAAGAGGAAACAGCCTCAAACTGCACCAGGGCAGGTTTAGATGGAGCTGAGGAACAATTCCTTCCCCAAAGGGTGCTCAGGCATTGGAAAAGGCTGCCCAGGGCAGGGCTGCAATCACCGGCCCTGCAAGTGCTCAAAAAACCCCATGTAGACAAGGCCCTTGATGACATGATTTAATGGTGGCCTTGATTTTAAAGGTCTTTTCCAACCTGGTTGATTCCATGATTTTCCACTGGTCCCCTTCCCTCTATTCTGGCTTAATCCTTCATGAAAATGGTTTTTCTCAGGAGCAGGAGTGCTGCAGCCACACGAGGTTAATTTGAGTCATTAGCTTGTTTCCATTACTCCTTTCTGCCTAGGAAACCTAATTTTATGATTTTCTTAGTGAGATTTTGGAGTCAGAAGAAAGAACTGGGAGCTGGTGAGCATGTGGAACCACTTCACAGGAACACCGGATTTGGAGAGCTTGCGTTTTTATTTACATGTTCTGGACCCTGTCTGACTTGAAAGTAAACAAGTTCCAATCTGAGACCAGATTTAGCCCCGAAAATATGTGGAGACTTGTGTAAAAACTCCTTTTAGGATTAGGAGCTTCCTTTGCTGCAGTAAGAGAATACATTTACAATGGGAAAAGTGATGCTTCCCCAGCAAATTCTTTTGTAAAATGACTTGGAAGTGCAGTTCAGTTGTGTTTTGAAACAAAACACCCTGAATACTTAAGAAAAAGGCAAACCTGGCTGAGAACTTTGCAGATCTAAAGTGAGGTGCTGGGATAGCAAGTGAAATAGGGATTGTAGCGGTAGGACAAGGGGTAATGGGATGGATATAAGGAAAATGTTCTTTACTGTGAGGGTGGTGAGATGCTGGAATAGGTTGTCCAAAGAAGTGGTAAATGCTCCATCCTTGGCAGTGTTCAAGGCCAGGTTGAGTGACATGGTCTAGTGTGTGGTGTCTCTGCCCATGGCAGCAGGTTAGACCTGGATGATCTTAAGCTCCTTTCCAACCCAACCTGTTCTATGGTTCTACGAAGCAGTGTTTCTGTGTTGCTGACACGGGGTGATGGTGCAGACCAGAGGGTCCCCTTTGTCACCTCTGGGCAAGCAGGAGGCCCCTGCCTGTGTAACTGATCTCTTTTTGCCATTCCTCTTCTCCACAGACACAATGAGGCGAGTGGTACGACAGAGCAAATTCCGGCACGTGTTTGGCCAGGCGGTGAAAAACGACCAGTGTTACGACGACATCCGCGTGTCCCGTGTCACTTGGGATAGCTCCTTTTGTGCAGTAAACCCCCGATTTGTTGCAATAATAGTAGATGCTAGCGGTGGTGGAGCCTTCCTCGTGCTGCCTTTGCACAAGGTAAGTGCTATTTGCAAGTGTCTCGCTAGCACTTGCTTGGCTTTGTTGTTGTTTCGGTGCTTGTTTATGAATAACATTAAGGCTGTGAAGTCTCTGCTGTGTGGTGACAAATGTAGCTCCATAGTGCTGGGTAAGGATCTGTTTAATGTCTGTAATCAGTCTGATGCTTCCTGTACATTAAACACAGTAAATAAGCAGTTTGCTTGACTAATCTGAGCCAGTTCTTCATGGCAGAAGTTTCTGTGTAGAAGCACGCTCCTAAAGGAAGCCTCTTTATTTATGATAGCTGTGGCCAGGTATTTCCACTGTCAGGGGTTCAGCTTTTTGAGCTCTGTCACTTAGTTCAGGAATGTACCTGAGCCTAAATATGCCCTACAGCCCTGTATTGGAACCAGCTTGTTCCTTTGCATCTGTCCAAGATTGGCATTTCATTGTGGCCCTGGCCTCGGAGCTGCTCTAGACTGCTGTCAGCCCCTTCAGTTATTCTTTGTCTATACTGTATAAGAATAATCTTAGTATAAAAATAGTCTCAGTAAGAAAACAGCCAAATACCATGGGAGCTGTACTGAAGTTCTCCCAGATCACAAGGCTGTGTCCAGGCTTTATTATGCTTCAGTTGGATCAAGTACCTGATATAGCGAGGAGAGGAGCTTCATCTGATCTTGAGCAGGGGAACACCTCTTATGTTTTCTACTGTGCAGAATGCTGCTAAGTCTCCAATAAATAACCTTCCAGTGAGCCTGTATATGCACTCTGCTTCTTTCCCTTCTGCTTTGAATTTATTTGTAGAGCCCCAGGGGTGTGCTTTATAAAACACACAGGGAAGTCAGGCTCCCGTCAATCAGCTGTGAGAACTGGGGAGGCTGAAAAGATGAGCACATGGCAGCCTCTTGCAGTTCTGTGTTATAAAAGTGTTACACAATGAGCAGGAGCAGTGTCTGAGATAAATTCCTATTGCCCCCGATACTGCATATAGAGCATCTTACAAGTGATGTTCTCATCTCCCTTCCTGATGCTTAACCAGGAAATTCTCGTGATGAAAGTCTTTCTTTTGTGTCTCATTTTCTTTGTGACTTAACTATACACTTAAGATGTCCTCAGTCTGTCATCAGCCCTGTCCTTTTTTCAGAGCTCCATCTGCAGATCTGCCCTGTTTATATATAGAAATAGTGACCAGAATCGAATATAGCATCCCACATGGCAAGCACGCTGCAGGAACAGAAGCAGCGCATTCTCACTTGTGCTAAGCAAACCCATCCAAGCCCTTCAGCCTCCTTAAATAGCTCCGTTTTCCTCATTAACATCCCCTTCTTTGCAGGTCGTCTGCTCTGGGCCCATCTTTGGGCCATGTGTCCTGCTCTGGGCCAAGATGGGATAGCTCTGCATTAATGCTTTACTCAACACCACAAGCAGGTGCACCACAGTGCAGTCAGATCTGTGGCAGAGGATGTGCATCCCTCTTTTTTCTCTTCCCGATGTTTTATTAGTCCCTAGCAGAAATTCCTGCTCATTTTGAAATATTTTTCCCCTCAGATTTCTAAATACCATCTTAGTTTGCTGTGGGTTTACATTGATTTCGTTATTCCTCCCCTGTATTTGCCATTGTGCCCTCAGTGTTCCTGTCCCCATACACCTATGTAATGCTCACATGTGAGCAGGTTTCATGCCAAGCTAACTCCCATCCTGACACGTTCTTTTCCAGTGCTTTGCTCTAACCAGTTCCTGTGTTCCTCATTGACTTTTATAGCCTCGGCTGATGAAATCCTTTAGTTCCTTCAACACCCTAACAGTGAATCCTGTTCAGCAGAGGTATTCATTGAATCCCCACAGCAAGATCCTTGCTGTTGGACTCAGCTGGGAGGGAAAGGGTCCATTTGAAACCTTGGGTTTGGGATGATTTTAAAGCACTTGCTGCATTGCCCAGCCTTTGGACTGCCAACGAGCCCTTCTAGAGCCTAATTGCACCATGCCCACTCAAATCCAGTCACCCCGAGTGCCTTCAGATGTGGCTGACCCTCTGTAGAGCGCTCTGCAATCACAGTGGACGGAGTTCTTACCCACTTTAAATGGCTTTTTCCTTTCCAAGTCCCACCAATGTTGTGGGGTTTGGGTCTTTTATTTGCAGCGGTGGCCTTTTGCTGCCCGACGATGGGTCCCTGCACCCGCCGGGTCATGGGCAGGGGATCAGGGGGTGATTTGGGGGGTGTCTGGCTGGTTTTGGGGCTGGCTGTGTTGATTTCGGGTGTCTGTGGTGAACCGAACGCCGCCGCCATTCCCGCCTCCGCCTCTTTTCCCCGCGCGCGCGCGCGCGCACCCGCTCCCTCCGCAGCGGCACTGCGGCGGCCGCGGCTTTTTACCTTATATGGTTATGGCAGCGCTCGGGGCCGCCGTCCGCCGGCGCGCTGATTGGCGGGGGCGGAGGCGCGGCGCGGCAAGTGCGCGCCCGTTAACTCCTGCGTGCTCGCGCCGCCATCGCGGCCTGGAGCGCAGGCTCCGCTGTGAGGAGAGGCCGCCGCCGGGCCCCGCACAGCCCCGGTGCGGAGCGGCAGCAGCAGCCGGGGCTGTGCAGCTGGAGCGGGTTTAGTGGCGGTGGAAAGGCTTTGTGCGAACTTCCCGTTGTCGTGCGTGCGCGTGTGGAGGAGTTCTGCCGGGAACGCGGCCTTCCCAGGGCCACGGGCACCGTCCGGGCGGCTGGGAATGGCGGTGCCCGCAGGGTGGTGGGGCTGCGGAGTGAAGTGTGCTGAAGCTTACATCAGTTAATAGTGTGTGGGGGGTTGTAATCAGCAGTAGCTGCGCCCACGGAGGGGGGGGGAAACAGGGAAGACTTTGCTTATTGTCGAGTACAGGAAAGCTGGAGAGGGGCTTTGGACAGGGGCCTGCAGGGACAGGCCAAGGGGAATGGCTTTAACCTGCCAGAACAGGGGAGACTGAGATGAGCTCTTAGGCTGAAGCTGTTCCCTGTGAGGGTGCTGAGGCGCTGGCACAGGGTGTCCAGAGAAGCTGTGGCTGCGCCATCCCTGGCAGTGTTCAAGGCCAGGTTGGACACAGGGGCTTGGAGAAACCTGCTCCAGCGGAAGGGGTTGGAGCTGGGTGAGCTTGGATGAGGTTACTCAAAGCCCCATCCAGCCTGGACTTGAACACCGCCAGGAATGGGGCAGCCACAAAGCAGAGGTGTTGCAGGGCATACACTCACCCAACGCTATGTGTGATCCCTGTTCTGCAGCCCAAATGAGTACTTTGTGGATTTCTTTATGCACTGGGAAAAGTGACTTGAAATACCTGTGTTTAGTTAATGATTCTGGGGCTGTATTACAGAACTGGATGCAAGTTTGTTTGTTGTTTTTTTTTTTCCTCCTTAAAAAACCTCTGCAGTTTGTATCTGCAAAGAAAAACTGCTGCAAAAGGGTTTTGTTTCAATTCCTGTAGAAGGATGCCTTCAGCTGCAAGGATGTTATGTAAAGCCTTCTGAGGAGCTCATTCAGTCCCTTTGGATATACCTTTTATTAGCTCTTCCATTTGTGTCCCTGCCTTCTCCCCGCACACAGGTGGCATTCCTGCTGAGGCTGTGATCAGATGGGTGCCCTGAGAGGCAATTAGCATGTGTGTGGGTGAGAGCACACCTCAGGAATGACCTTCTCCAAGGAATATGTTGTTCCACAAGGGACATGCCTTAATGTTCAACCATGGCATATGTAACTCGTTAATCAGCTGTTCCATGGTCTCATCCTGCCAGGAAGCAGTGGGAAAATACCATCCTTTTCTGGATTGTGCATAAAACAAACAGAAGGAACTGCTGCGATGGGCTCATTAAGTCGTTCCAGCAATTTGGAGGGCGGATGGAAGGATATGAAGTCAAATGACTTACTGGCATCTTGGCTTTGGCTGCCATGGAGCCCATCAGTTTCTTGCAGGTTTTTCCTACATCCACTCAACATTGAGTGAATGTGCCCAATTCCATTCCATGTCCTTTCTCTCTTTCCTCCTCCAGTTGTTCTGGTGTACTTGAGAAGAGGGCAGGCAGCGTGGCTGTTAAATCTCCTTTCTCTAGGGAAGCAAGCAGCACATGCTGTCCCCTGGTTTACAGTCAGCCGAGGGTTGGTACAGTTTAAGGCTTTGTGCTACAATGAAAATGGTTGTTGTGCTTGATAGTTCTGTCTGCAAGCAGGTTTGAGAGAGTGCTGCATGGGGAGAGGACTGCATGAGCCACATCTGCCTTTCTGTCTGTGTGCGGAGGTGAAAACTGAACTCTTGGAAGCCCAGAGACAAAATGAGTTCAACAGAAGTGTATTCTTTCCTGGGATCTCTCCAGGCTTTCTTCTCTCTCTTCCTTCTCCACATATATGCATTTGTACTGATCCCAGTTTGCTTCACCATGGCTGATGCTGGAGTCCTGGATCATCTGTTTCATCTTGAGGATGGGTGTGTCAGGGTGACATGAGGCTGGTTTTCCCTGTGGATCCTTTCTGGGCACTGCTGCTCAGCAGCTCTGCTTTCTCTGCATGGGTCCTTGTCTTCCACCACTCCCTGAGCTGCAGCTGGGTTTTACAACTTTATCCCAGAACCCTAAATCTGAGGTCTCTGCTTGGATTTCCTTCAGTTGGGAAGGTGGTGCCCCTGCTTTACTGATGGGAATTAACTGCTTTTGGAGTCATATTTTAGGGGTGGAACAAAAGAGCAGCTCTATATCCATTGTAATGTAACTTCTGGGCAACAGGTCCCTGTTTTGAATCTCTGCATCTTCTGCCCAGAGGGCTTCCTCAGCTAGAAGGTACCTGAGGCTGAAATGTAATTCTGAAGCATGTTTAGAGCTTCCCTCTAGAAACTGGGACAGGCAGGAGCTGAACTGCTGGAGCCATGCTGTGTACCCAGCTCTGAGTGATGGGAGTTCGCAGCTTGGGTGGGTTTGGAGGGTTATTTGTGTTCTTTCTCCTTTTTTTAAAGCCAGCATGTGAGTACCTGATTGCCACAACTAACCCTGTGAGGGATTCTGCAGCAAACATGCCCTTCTCCAGTATGAAGCATCCTGCAGTTGAAAACAGCTCCTGCCTCCTCAGTTCTCCATTCAGCTGCAAGCACCATGGAGTCTCCCAGCTACTGCAGCTCCTCTCCCACCAGGGCAAGATGAACTTTACCATCTCTGCCTGCTCCACAGGGCTGCCCCCATGGCTGGAACCCTCCACCCTGTGCTTTGTGATGCCCAATGTGCTGGAGCCACGCAGTGCCATGGTTTTTATCTCTCCCTGCTCAGGCAGGGTTGGCTTTGTGCAGGATTCCTGTCACCATGTTGTTCTTTGCCCCCCCCCCCCCCCCCCCCCCCCCCCCCCCCCCCCCCCCCTTCT
>NDXB01000060.1:602581-625583 GCA_002631895.1 Agapornis roseicollis
CCCCCCCCCCCCCTTGTGCATCCACTTAGGTCTGAGCACTCCAGAGCAAGGACCTTTGTTTCCATCTGTAGCCCGTAATGTCACAGCCCTGCAGCTGTCAAGGTGCTAAAACCAGAACACGAGCACTGCCGAGGAATTCCTGGAGGGCACAGTCTGATTTGGAAGAGGCGTGTAGTTGTGAATGCCTCTCAGTCTCTCATTGCATGACATTACAGGAGACCTTTTGGGAGCAACACTTTTCCGAATCTTCCCAATTAGTTTTGGATGCTTTGATTGGTTTGCTGGTGACTAATGTCTGTTTGCCATGGTCATGAAAGAATCATTACATCCCAACTGCCTCCTGCATGAGCAGCTGCTGCAGCCAGAGGTGGAGGGAGGCTCAGTGGCCAGAGCACATTAAACTCCACTCAACTGGACTTGATGTAATAGGAGTTTGTTGTAAAGACACAATTTAGCTAAGTTAAAGAGATACTTTCTCCAACAGAGACAAGGCAGCAGCCACTTTGTGTTTGAAACTTGCAGTTGTGTCCTGATTTCCTTCCTCAAACTTCTGCACTGTCGGGAGGTGGGGGGGGTGGGAATTGCTTTTGCTTGTGCAACTCGATGCCACTTCCCTATTTCAAATGGAGATCTTCATGAGCACAGCCAGGGGTTGGGGAAGCAGCTGTGCTCTGGGATATTTTTACTGTAATCCAGGAGCTGTTTCCTGCAACCAGTTGCCCTTTTGTGGCAGAGAAGCCACCTCAAGATAGTTTAAAACCACCACTTTTAGGAGCAGTTTTCCAGTGCCCTTTTGTATTTAATAATAGATTATTTCCTTCTCATCTGTAATTTTCTTCTGATCTGAGATGCAAGAAGGTGCTAAATGGATTCACTCAGCTTATTTTCTGTTGAAGGACCTCAGTATTGTGTGCTTCTAGCCACAGCATACTCCTACTAATCCTCATATTCACCTTTTTGGCTAACTTCTTACAGCATCCAGCTCTGAGTTTCAGGAGCTGTTCTGTGATGTGTTGCCCAAGCACAGTCACAATGGACTGTGAGCAGGATTTCATTTCTTCGAGTCGTACCGAGTTAATTTTAAGCTGTGTATCAGCACTTGAGATTTATTGTAAATCCTGAACTCATTAAAAGATTACATTGTAAAAATAAATAAATAAAGCCTCAAACCTGGGGCTATGAAGGTAGGGTGAAAACACACCTCTTTGGCAGCCAAGTTGCAAGTCTGGTGGTGGTCTTGTGGCAAAAGGGGTCTCTTTTTAAATGGAATTGCATTTTAAACCATGGCATTTGGTAACTTTATGGGATGCCATGTTTTCCTAATACCCAATTAAAGGCTTCCCAGTCTTTCCCTTTTGGCAAAGCCCCCCAAATACTGTTTTTAAAGCTCCTCTGTGAACAGCTTAATCCCACACAGTGCCAGGAATAGGGATCCCTGCTCCACAGAGGGGAGCACTGCTGGGAGGAGGAAGCCTGCACAGATGATATGTGCAAAGCTCACGTAGGGAGGTGATGATTTAACACATGTGAGTTAAAACCCGCTCCTTTGTCACTTGCTGGGTGCCTGGGGAGAAGGTATGTGTGGGGCCATGCCCAGGGGGTTGATGCTGTGGGTTGGCATGCTTTGCCAGCCATGGGCCCCATGCAAGGGCCACACTTTCTAATACAAGTGTTTTTTTGGGTTTGGTTTGTTAAAGTGGAGCAGCTGAAGCACATTTATGAGTGTTGCTGAGGAGAGCTCTTGCTCTTTGTTATGTCTTCAGGAAAGCACGGTGGTTTCCTCTCCCCTGTGAAAACAGTTTTGGCTCTGACCACAAGTCAGTAGTTCTCTGAAAGCGGTTAGACTGCTGCCAAGCTGCAGCTTCCAGCAGCACAGCAGCATTTTGGCCCTTCTGTCATTCACATCCTTCATTTATTCTTACTTTACTGTTCCAACACTGTTATTTGTACACCCTGGAGAGCAGCTGAGTTCGTCCTTTGGTGCTGTAGTGCCATGCCCAAGTCTAGGGGTTGATCCAATACCTAAAGGGGCTACAAGAAACCTGGAGAGGGGCTTTGGAAAAGGGCCTGTAGGGACAGGCCAAGGGGAATGGCTTTAACCTGCCAGAACAGGGGAGACTGAGATGAGCTCTCAGGCAGAAGCTCTTTCCTGTGGGTGCTGAGGCGCTGGCACAGGGTGCCCAGAGAAGCTGTGGCTGCGCCATCCCTGGCAGTGTTCAAGGCCAGGTTGGACACAGGGCTTGGAGCAGCTGCTCCAGTGGNTGAGGTGCTGGCACAGGGTGGGGGCCCAGAGAAGCTGTGGCTGCCCCATCCCTGGCAGTGCTCAAGGCCAGGTTGGACACAGGGGCTTGGAGCAGCTGCTCCAGTGGAAGGGGTCCCTGCCTGTGGCAGGGTTGGAGTTGGGTGAGCTTTAAGCTCCCTTCAACCCAAACCAGGCTGGGATTCTATGCTGTTGTGCTGCACATGTCCCCTTGTGTTGTCTTCCTCAGCCAGACCCTGAAGAGCTGCTGTGTTTGCAGCTACTGTGTGTGACCACCTGCTTTCAAGCATCAGGAGCTCCCTCTTGCCATGGGCTCACAGAGAGCCTGCATCCCCGTTTCCCTCGCTGCCCTGGGAGCACTGCAGTTCAGTGAGCTAATGGAAGTACAAGATAGCTGCGGAAAACTGAGCTGTGGCTGATCAAAAGCAGGCGGTGGGTTGCCTGGTCCCTGCGGTCAGCTGCCTGTCACAGCCAGTTGGTTGCTGCTGCTGCTGCTCAGGTTCATCCTGATCAAAACTGAAAGGTGAAGTTTGGGCTTTAATTTGTTCAAATTGATGGTTTTTTTTTTTTTTTTTTCTTTCCTCCCTGCAGTAATAAATTCCTGTAAAAACTCTAAACTAAACTGACAAGTGCTCGTGCTGCCTGCAAGTAATTACCATAGGCTCCTCATATTGGATTACTGAGCCCTGCCTGAGACCAGGAGCAGGTAGTCACTGACGTCTTGCAGTATTAGTTGTCTTTTTGCTCTTGGTTTAGGTTTGTATTTGTGTTTGGCTTGTAATGTGATTGCTGAAATACATCCATTAGCATATGCTCTGCATAGTTTCCTCTTCATTCGATCAATGGAGATGGAGGGACTGTACATGGCAGTTCAGTGTATTAATTTTTCAAATCCTATTTCATGTTATGACATCCAAGAGGGATTACCCAGGCTCTAATTTTGGCATGTCTGGTTCATGGCTTTTCATCTGCACCACTCTCCCTTCGAATGATTCCAAAAGCATTAAATCACTGAGGCAATCTTGTCTTGAAACCTAAATTGGGCCATTTAGGAAATGGTGGTTGTTTGGTTGCTGTAACTTTGGCTCTGTGTTTTGTTTTGTTGCTAGTAGAGGTCTTCAGGTCAGTGGTCTTCAACAGCCAGTAGCCAGCATTATTCTGGTCCTTTGTACATGAGACAGCATTGAATAGGAACAGCCTTCCTCATGGAGATGGGGAGGAGGCATATATTAAGAAATGTCACCTCCAAGGTTGGGGAATGTTGACAAGGAATGGCAGAAGTGAAATGCCAGCCATTTCTTCTGCATGTTTACACATGAAAGAAGACAACCTCATCCCAGACCTCTCCCTCCTGTCTCTCTTCTCCCATTGCTCATGAAAAGGCCATCACAGCATTCCCTGGAAATAAAACTCCCTGTAACAGGACCCACGTTCTGGAACTGCTTCTCATGTGTGCACAACTTGACCAAGAGAAATAACAATGGTTAGCTGGAGTGATTGTTATTCCCATAGGAAGCTGGGGTATTAGGTGAATCAGCAGTTTGGGGGGGACACACGCTTCAGGATATCAAGGGGTTCCATCAGTAAAACATAGACTCAGTTGGCAGAGTTGGTGTCTTTGCAACAACTGTGTTGGCATCCCTACACCTGTCTCAGCTCAGATGGGAACACCTCACTGACTTGTGCTCTTGCAAAGTTCATTTGTGTAATGAGCTTGGTGCTGGCAGCATGCTGGTCACCTTGGTCCTCTGGCCATAGAGGGGCAGGTAGGGATGAGGGCTGGGGGGCTGTTGCAGTCTGTGAGCAGTACTGATCCTGAAAACAGTGGGTTTACTCTGCAAAACTTCCCAGAACACTGGAGATGGACAAAGGGATGATGTCAGTGCAAGTGCTGAGATGTGGGCAGCAAAACCCTCCTGTGCTGAACCCCTGAACCCTTTTCTTGCACTATCGGTATGGCACAGGATTCAGCACAATCAGCTGGTTGGTGCTGCAGAAGAGCATTGATGGTTTGATTCCTCTGTCAGTCCATGAGATGATTAAAGCTTCATTAAGTTCCAAACACTGAAAGAGTTAATGGACAGTTCGGAAGCATCTCCCTCCACTCTGGGATGTGGTTTGTGCTGTGTGTGTATTACAGCTCTTTTTCTTGTTTCCCCCTTCCAGACAGGCAGAATTGACAAGTCCTACCCCACAGTGTGTGGCCACACAGGACCAGTGCTGGACATCGACTGGTGTCCTCATAATGACCAGGTCATTGCCAGCGGCTCCGAGGACTGCACTGTCATGGTAAGAGCATTGAATTGGTCCTGTGGGGTTTGCTTTGTGCTGAAACTGCTGCTGCAAAGGACACTTGTGTTTCTGAAGACATCTCCTGCTCTGCTGCTGAGGGCAGAGCCCTTGCTGGTGTGAGAGTGGTCATGGGCATTGTGCTTAAGAAATGATGCTGTCTTGGCTGCAGGACTTAGCTAAAGATGGAGTAAAAAAGCCGAGTGAGCTTTATTACCTGTAACAGCAGAGTTTGGACTCACAAGTGGTGTTTTATTCTCACTTAGTGGTTGAGAAGGTACAACCTCAGGCTTAGGAGATGAAGCTCTTTAGCATTGAGATAGCTATTCATGTAACAGAATTGCCCTGTATCTTTCTGGTTTTATCTTCAATTGTTCTTCCATTTTCCTTCCCTTGGGGATTTGTTTGATGTTTGGGAATAGGAAGGAGAAGAAAGAATACCAATCAGTGGTGAGGTGTCTTGATCTGTAGTGTTTTGCAGAAAACAGAGGTGGTTCCTTACCTCAAATATCTTAATGGATGCTGTGCTATGTGTTGGGAAGAGGTGGGGATTGAAGAGGAGCAAGGCCATCAGGTTTCAGAATCTCTTCAGCCCTTGATTTAAGGGTGATGCTCTAAGTTTTTCCTGTTGTAAGTAGATATGAAGAGCGTTTTTAATAAATAAGAAATGAAACTCTTACACCTGCCAACCTTGGGCCTGAGACCTGTTGTACCTCAGAGCCCGCTGGAAAATAGACAACCTTGCTCCAGGATGGATGTGGAATCCTGTGCATGCAAACACAGCAGAATAGGTGAAAGAAAATCCTTGTGAGATGAAATAATGCCAAATAACTTCAGTGATCTTTGGCCATATTTAGAAATGCTGTAGGCTGAACGTTATATTGGAATCTTATTATAGATCATGTCAGATAAATTCCTTTGCTTCTGTTCGTAGTTAGAATGTTTGGGAGGGGATTTATCCCAAGAGGCTTATCCTGGGACAGCTCTTGCCTGTGATCTGTTAGTCTTGGAAGCTGAAGCATGTTAACAAAATGTACTATATTTAATATTAAACAAAATAACAAGCTTCTATGGTTGTAATGGTCACTACTGGGCTAGAACTAAGCTTTGAAGGATGCAGGAATGTTCCTCCAGAAACCAGGATCCAGAAGGAACGGTTTCTGAAACATGAGCATCAACAGGAGCTCTGGCAAAGCTGAGGTCCATAGCTGCTGCCTTGGAGGCAAAATAAGTCTCTAATCCAAGTGCAATGAGAAGTATGTTGTGAGGCTCCAGAGGGATTGAATTGTGTAGGGAAACCAACAGTGTTGAGTTACAAAATGCTCCTAACGTAGACACAAACTGTCTGCAAGAATAGGAGCCTAAACTGCTCAGACAAGCTCTGTGGGGTCATGGGGGGTTGTCTGCTCTATGGCTGCTGCTTATCTCCACGCATTGAGGCAGGGGGTGAGCTTCCCTCCATCGCTGGAGGCAGCAGGCATGTGGGCAGACGCCGTGGTGTAGCTGACTGCAAGTCCACACACTGGTGTTAGTGTGTGGTACCTGGTGGTGTGACTGTCAGGAGTGGAAGGGAACAAGCAGCTGGGAAGGTGAAATAAGTGAATCCTCACTGTGTTTGAACGGACAAGCATGTGCAGCTTAGGATTTGGAAGATCTTAGGTGCACGTTAGATAGAGGTTTAAAATGCAGGGAAGCTGAGGGCCAACAATAGTGATGGAAGCAGAGAGGTCTGAAGACTGAAGCTGAATCTCCTCTTAGGTATTGCATAACTTCTGATGGGAAATGATGTATCCCAAATCATTTGGGACACTTGTTAACTGGGCTGTACACAGCTAGAGTGTGCAAAGACCAACCCTGGCCTGGACTATTTGGAAGCAAAACTGGATGAGCTAATGAGCCTTTCCATTCTTAATTGCTTTTCTGTCCTGGCACGGGTAATTCAGCATCCTGTTTTCTTTGCTAGTCTTCAATAAAGGTTTTGGAGTCCTGCTTCCTGGACGGCCTGTCGCTGAATAAACTCATGTTACTCTAAAGGATATGTGGTTGTTCATCAGCTCTGAATTCTTCATCAGCCAGTGTGAAATGAGAAAACGCAATGTGGTAGAGGAGATCATGGGGCTTTCTGCAGAGGTGGCAGTTGCTTTAAAGAGAGAAAAAAACCTTATGTTTTTAGAGATCATCTGTGCCTTGGTTACTTGAGGATTTTAGGATCTTACCCTCTGCCACAACAGATCTTGGCAGCATCAGCTAGGCATGTACTGAGGGAGAGGTTAGCCTTGAGATGCTATCTAACCAGTGTCTCTGAGGTCAAGAGGGCTGATTCCCTGCAGCCATAAGTTTGAACTCTCTGTTGCACAAGGAAGCTTAACCTTTCCCTTTCAAAAGCTGGAAGCATTTTCATGTTGATAAAACCTCAGATTTGTGGAAGGTGGAAATACCCTCTGAGCTGCAGATAAACCTCGAACAGGTATTTGAGATCATGAGACTGGGGGTTGGAGTAAAGGCCTGGGAAAGAAGACATCAAGACATCTTTTTTTTGATGCTGCTTAGCTTTGCAGCTTGGACAGCTGCAGAGGTTTAACTGTTTGCAGCTGCATCAAGGTGAAGCTAATGAAAGGCTCTTGATCAGTGTGATCTGATGGTTTCAGGTGGTACTTCTGCTGTCACACCTGATGCATTCATAAATCATTTGGAGTCAGAGAAGAAAAAGATGGTGGGGTCAGTGCATAGGACAGCCCAGCCTTGCAGGACCACTTATGTGGAAGTCGTGGTGCTTGTGGGTGTAAGAACATCACTGTCAGATCCCAGCAGAGGAACAAGTAGAATGGAGCTCTTCAAAACACCACCTGCTTTCTCTGCTGGAGCATAGGCTTGTGGAGGGGCAAATGCTCTTCCTTTATCCTGGGTGTTCCTCGGGACACACTTTGGCCTCTCCTCTCCTGCCCTTGCCACTTGGAATGTGAAGCCAACAGATTCCTTTTGAGTTGGCAAATACAACTCATCTGAAGTGGTTTGAGAGATAATGAAATCTTTGTAGTCTCCAAATGTTCAGGTATTTCCTCTTCGTGCCTTGTTCTCAGACCAGAACATGGCCTATTTCATGTCCAGTGTAACACAAGAGCCCTCATCAGACAAGTGATGTGATGTTGGGAACAGCAGCAGCCTCTGCCACATTTACTAGTTTCTTGCTGAATTTCTCTCATCTGCATAAGAGCAGGATGGAGAGTCCCCATCTCCCCTGTCCAAGTTGCTCTCAGACAGACTTCCTTTAAGACACTGTGGCATGCAGATACCTTCTGCGGCCTCTTCTGGTGTTCTCTTTGAAGACGTGTTTTCTTGTGCCAGCAAATAAGGAATTACTTAAATAGTCATGCTTGATATTCTGCTGAATGCCTGTAATGTGCTGCCGGTTTCTTAATTCAGCTGGAAAATGTCTGATTCCATAAAGACTTCTAGATAGTATCAGAAGGGCTGTTCCCAGATACGGAAAATTGGCTTCATCACAAGGTGGATACTCAGCGTTTGCATATACTGGCCAGAGTAGAGCTCTTTTGGTTGAGCAAGTTGTTTTAAAGCCTAACCCAGAGCCCTTGCTCTTATCCTTAACCTGGGGCACTGACCTGACAGCAGAGAGTTCAGATGTGGTACCAGGACCAGCTCAAAGGTCTTACAGCTACAGAAAGTGGATACACAAAGTGCCTTTTCCTGCAGCGATACAAGAGCAGGGATATAGATAAACCCCAGGGCAAAGCCTCCTTTGTTTCCTTAGATAATGTGAATATAGGATTGATGTTGTTTCTGGAGACTGACTTAATCTGCTCTGCAGGCGAGTGCAGAGCCAGAAGGGACAGGTTTTGGTTCTCTTTAAAGGCTACAAAATAGTGCAGCAAAAGTTGGCTGTGTTTTCTCCCTCACATGCTGTTTGTGCAAGACCTTTCCCTGTCGCTCTTCCTCTGAGCCCCAGCCTTTGCACGGCACCATGGCGTGGCTTCACTTCCTCCATCACAAACAGACCAACCACGTTAACAAAACAACAAACCCCCAAACCCGAGCTGCTGCTGATGTCCCATTCGTCTTGCAGTGTTTGAGGTTTCCTTTGTGTATTCATCCTATGTTCTCACCTTCACAGGCCAGGTTCTGCATCCAAAGGGAATGCTCCTCAGTTTGCCCTCTGAACCCAGTTTCATCCCACGCTGAAGCCAGGCTCCCACCCTGTACAGGAATGAGTGGGCCAGGCTGCTTGGGAGCCTTCCCTGACCTTTCACACTCCTGGCTTTTGGGGTTTTCTTGCAATACCAGGCAGGATTATTATGTCAATAGTTGGTGTAATCTGCAGAGGATTACACGGGCCTGCAGCTGCTGTGAGCTACAAAGGCTTTCCCTTAAAGAAAAATGTCTGTGTGTCCTCCAGGGGCTTTTAAAACATCCTTTTCTTTGGTAATTTGCCTCCTATCCAACCCCTGCACTCGCTGGCTCACCTTTAAACTTGGCCCTGGAGTTTTCTGGCACACAAGTTGCTTTGCTGTGAAGCTCCACTTGTACAGAAGGATCCTAGCATCATTCCCAGCTGTGACAGTGCAAAACAGAAATGAGGATCTCTGGTCCCTTTGCTCCGCCTGCCCCTTGGCTGGGAGGAAGGTTGGCTGCAGCTGCAGGTGTAGAAGCTGTTCTGACCCTGTGTGACTTGTGTGCAGGTCACATGTGGCTCAAGAGTGCTGCTCTTGGGTCTTTTTGTGAGTCAATTCAGTTTTCAAAGCTCCCCCCACAAAGGGAGCAAGGCTGAGTTGGGGCAGGCCACTTGATCACACATTTCTCCTGGGGTACGAGAAAGCTGTGTTCATCAAGGCATGCTATTTTTAAGGCTCCTCAAGACCCTGGAGTAACCAGATGTCTGGCTCCTTGCTTAACCCTCAGTGTAACATCAGCCTGTGTGGGTCAGTCTCAGCTGTCGTGGCCTTTTCACCTAATGAAAAAGTGGGTTTGGTGTTTTTTTCTGTATCCTATCCCCCTGTCAGCTCTGCCCCAGTATCTGCCTGCCAGGTAGAGGGATCAGACCAGAGCTGCTCATATGGAACAGCTCTCTGCTCTCTTGCCACCTAATGCTCTGCTGGGCACCTCCTGTACCTCAGACTGGAGCCCTGCCTCTCCTGTGTTGCCTTTTCCACAGGCAACTCCCAGCTCTCATATTCACTTTCCAGCTTTCTTACTGGTTTAGGTAATACCTGGAGAGGGGCTTTGCGCAAGGGGAATGGCTTTAACCTGCCAGAGGGGAGACTGAGATCAGCTCTTAGGCAGGAGCTCTTCCCTGTGAGGGTGCTGAGGCTCTGGCACAGGGTGCCCAGAGAAGCTGTGGCTGCCCCATCCCTGGCAGTGCTCAAGGCCAGGTTGGACACAGGGGCTTGGAGCAAGCTGCTCCAGTGGAAGGGGTCCCTGCCCATGGCAGAGGTTGGAGCTGGAGGAGCTTTAAGTCCCTTCAACCCAAACCAGTCTTTGATTCTGCAATATCTGTGTTCTGCAGCATTGCATCAGTGCTTACAGTACTGAGGCTTGGAGGTGGTTTATCTGAGAGATCTGCATACAGTTACAGCATCAAGTGTGGGTACCAGTTTTAGCAGACTGACATTAAAGTTCTGTCAGCAGACATGTTTTAAAGTGTTGCTGCTGTCAGGTTGTTATTTCCTGACTGGCAAGAAGAAAGATGCCTCTGTAAGAACTGACAGCTTTGCAGCCCCGTTTTGTCGTGTAACAGGCAGGTGAAATGATTTGTTGCAGCTCCCAAGGCAGGTTGTGTTTCAGCCCAGTCCTCAGCCTGCTGTGCCTGCAGTCACTGGTAAGGCTGGTGTTGAATTCCAGGCAAGCAGTATGACATCCTGCTTCTTCAGGCTGAACAGCTCCAGCCTGCAACCGTTGTTAAAGCCTGATTGCTGGGTAACAGCCTTGGTTTGTGTTGTCTTTTTGCTAGCACTGTTCCATCAGGCAGGAAGAGAAAGAGGGAATTGTACCCTTGCAGAGGAATTGTGTGTCTGTCACTGTCATTCCTCCTGGGATGCTGAGGGTGCTGAGAGCTGCACTGATGCAAAATGGAATCATTTTAGGGTTATTTAGAGGGGAGCTTGTACGTGCTGGGAATTTTTGCATCCTGCTGGGTTTTATTTAAGCAGCAGCCGCTCCTGTGAGAAGGGAGGAACCGGGATTAGCACAGAAATCCATGTCACCCTCATGCATGTCTGTCTGCCTGGCTTCCGAAATCCACTCTGCTCACATCTGCCGGCTCTGACAGCTTGGCTGGGCATCGTGGGCAGGGTCTGGCAGCCCTGTTCCCTATCTGCAGATAAAGCAAACAATAGAAGGCAAAGCAAATGTGCTCTGATGCTGCCATCTACCTATAGGTGGCTATAACTGCTCACTGGTGGGTTTTCTGTTCAGTTCTTTTATGCAGGTCAAATTCAGTTCAAAGATGATTGTTCAGTGCTGAATTGCAGGAATAGTTCTGGTCAGGCTGATCCTGCCCTGAAGCAAGGGGTGATGGATTTTGTCTCTCCCATCCATGGTGCTGCCCAGTTGCAGAAGCCGCCTCCTTGAGTGCATGAACCTGCTTCTGGCTCCACAGCTGGAATTCCAGTGGTCTGCAGTCCTTGGAGGTCTGTTCCTCCTCCTGGAGAGGTTTGCAGCACAAGGATTGTGTAACCAAGGAGACAGGAAGCAATCAGGGACTTCGCTACAAAGGTGGTTTTTCCAATGCTAACTTGGGCTGCTTTAACCTTTGCCAGAACCAAAGTGCTCTTCCCCAGTTAAATGGCATCTGAAAGGAGGCTCTGAACAGAAGGAAACTAATAAATAAGAAGGCACCAGTATAGCTGCACTATGATCCCCCGAGGGACAAGCATGATTTGATAAGACAGCAGCTTGTTCAGGTGGAGTTTGAGCTGCTGCAAGGCAAATTAATTTGAATCCCTGTCAGGTGGCATTTGAGATGGACAGATCTCTGGACACAGGGATAAGGGGTGTTTGCAGGGTAAGTAGGCAGTGGTTATGTGCTGGCACAAGAAGGATGTTGCACACAGATGAGTTGAAGTTTCATTGGTGGCTGGGAACAATTCCCTCCCTTCCTGTTACTACAGAGAAGTGAGAGCTCGGACTCCTGCTGCGGCCTGGTGCAGGGTACAGGAAGCAGATGAGTACAGTACTCTTCAGAGGGGTTGGCCCCTGGCTAACCAGCTTTCCTTTCCTTTCCAGGTGTGGCAGATTCCTGAGAACGGGCTCACCCTGTCCCTGACAGAGCCAGTGGTGGTGTTAGAAGGTCATTCCAAGCGAGTTGGCATTGTGGCTTGGCACCCAACGGCACGCAATGTGCTGCTCAGCGCAGGTACAGTGTCTGCTGGGGTCCACAAGCATCTCATCTCATCTCATCTCACGGTTTTCTTGCACACTGGGTATTTTAGGGAAGAGCTTGCTGACTCCTTTTCCTTCTCTCCAAGTTGCTTAGGGATGGTGAATCACAAGACTCTAACAGCAGTGCCTGGAACACACTGGGACATGTGGCTCGCATCCCCCTCCTTATCTTGGCTTCAGTTATATTAGCTTCAGTTCACAGGGATAAGAACTAGGAAATTGTCTGGAGGCATGAATTACAGTATTAAAATTGTTCCAGACTTCACTTGATCTGCAAGTTTCATCCACTGATAAATGTTCACATCTGCACCCTCCTCACCCTTGTTTTCACATGCTTCTATAAAAGGCCCAACTGTTCCTCCTTTTCCACTGATCCCTGCAAGGTATCCCAGAATTCCTTCCACAAGCTTTCATTTGCAGCATTTCCCAAATTGTCTCCTTGATGGATATGGTCTGTGCAAGGACCACTGAGAAACAGTCACATCATTATGGAAATAAAATGGAGAAGTCATTAACCATTAGCATGATCCAAGGCTTTCATAGTGTGACCTTTAGGAAGCCAGTCCTTTCAGCTGGGCTGTCAGATGAGCTGTGTGATTCCTGTTGATAGAAATGCTTTTTGAGGCACCAGTTTGGTTTTGATCTGCTTTCCCCAGAAATGCTTGGAGTTGCAGACCTTGTAGCAGTTAATGCAATAAAAGTCAGTGTGAGAACATACAAAAGGAGGTGATTTTTCTTAAGTAGCTTGCTCAGACTCACAGGCAGCAGGGTATGTGTGTCCAGGTTTGCTCCCAGGGAACACAGAAGGGATGCTGTCTGGTCTTTGCAGTCTCCAGGGCTCTCCTGGTGACAACAGACAGGTTCTGGATGTCTTCCATGCCCTTTGGGAGTTCAGGGGGATTGTTACCTTTTACCCTGTTATGTTTTCACCCCTCTGGAGCATTAGGAGGAATTGCTCAGTCCACACATTGAGCTTTCCTTCCCTTACCTGGTCCTCCAGACCTGCTCTTTGTTTTGCTGTCCTCTCAGTCTTAGGCTTTATTCTTTGTCTTCTTGAACAAAGCCACCCTCGTGGTGGTTGCAGTCCTTGTGAAGCTGCTGACCTCTGCGTTGCTGCCTGATATTGGTTTTCCTCTTTGTTCTGCTCTTTCTCCTGCTGTCACTTGCCTGTTTTACATCTGTGCCACTTTGACTCTTTCTACCACAAATCTCTCTGTCCTGAGAAGGCAGTGACTGGCTGCCAGCCAGTACCCTCACCTATAGAGTTGTAAGAACATTACCTCTTTGCTCTGGACATCTCTTGCTCTGTCATCCTGTAGTTGAGCCAAGGCCTAAGAGCTCTTGCACACAGCTCCTGCAGTAGCAGTGGCCAGGGCAAGCTTTCACAGATATCCCTCAGCTCCACCAGCATCTCCTGCTGTCGTCTTCAACTTCTTCTCTGCCAGAGACCTCTCCTGCCTTCCCCATGCATGCAGGCAGCACATTGGTTGAGGTGGTGGCGATGTGTGGGAGCAGTGCCCAAACTCTCCTGCATAAACTGCCTTTGTCTGAGAAGGTGATTGACACTGTCAAGGGAGGAGTTTGGTGCCTTCTCTGTCTTGGTCTCTGCTCTGAGCCTGTATTTGAGTGAGGATGTGCTGCCTGGAGTTTGATGCACATGAAAACAAATGGGAGTGCGTTTAAGAGAGCACCTAAGGCTTGGAGCTGCAGCAGATTTATTCCTTGTTCCCTGCTGCTGGCTTTTTTATCTATATACACCAGTACTGTGACTTTAGCTGTTGCTTTCTGTTTTAGGTTGTGATAATGCAATCATCATCTGGAATGTGGGAACAGGTGAAGCCCTCATAAACTTGGATGACATGCATGTGGATATGATTTACAATGTGAGCTGGAATCGCAACGGCAGCCTCATCTGTACAGCTTCCAAAGACAAAAAAGTTCGAGTTATTGACCCCAGGAAACAAGAAATTGTTGCTGTAAGTTTGTGTGGGAATTGGTAAGGTGCAGCTGGGTTTCACTCCAGCAGAGAGTTAGCAGGAGCATAGAGAGAAAAAAACCTTCTTGCTTGGTATCTATACACCGTGTTTAGTCAAAGTGAGGACAGAACTACGGAAGGGCTAGCAATGGTCAAAGGATTTGTCAGGGTTTACTGGGATTAGTGTTTGAACAAGGATTTTAGGGCTCAGTTTTAAAACCTGCAGGGGTGTAATTCCACTTCTAATCCTTTTGTATAATTACAGTTCCAAAGTTACATACACAACACAATGATTTAGCAGCCTGCATTTGTGTTGTAGCTTGCATAGAGGTCTGCCTTCCACCTTGCAAGAGTCTCATAGGCAAAGCTGAAACAAGCTCCATGTAGCTGGCATCCTGCATGGAGGAGCAGTGTGTCCTGCCAGTGACTCCATGCAGCTAGGAGAGAAGCCACCACTGGATGGGCTTTTCTGTTCATTGCTGTAAATGAACATAATGTTGAGAACCTGTCAATCTCTTCCAGGAGAAGGAGAAAACCCATGAGGGAGCCCGGCCCATGCGAGCCATTTTCCTTGCTGATGGAAATATCTTCACAACTGGCTTCAGCCGCATGAGTGAACGGCAGCTTGCCCTTTGGAATCCAGTAGGTTCCTGTCCCGTTACCCTTTGCTGTTGTAATGTCTGTTGAGTTCTAGCCCAGGCCTGCAGTCACTCACTAAATTCACAGTTCATATACGTGAGCATATCCCCTCTTTCATCCATTGACTGCTCCTTCTTCCTGTGCCAGAAGGTATTAGGCTGGATGTTCACTCAGTAAAGGAAATGAGTTCTTACGTGCCAGTTGCTGCCTCACCAAGAGCAGCGCTGAAGCTGTGTGTTTGAGGTGCCTGAGGAGGTGTGAGAGCAGAGTGGCTGTGTGAAGGTTGCTTTGTTCTGTGTGTTACATGTGCAGAGCAGGGCAGTAACAATCCTGTATGGCACAAGGGACTCACTGACTATGTCACATGACTATGTCACATCTTGTCCTTCACTTTGTGAATTTCCTCAGGGCCTGTTTTTATTGCATTTTGTGATTAAAATATCCCTTGGGATTTTGTGAGCTTTTACAGCATGTGTAACACACAGATCCTTCGGCATGGAGAAGACACAGCTGCATGTTCACATGCTGCAGAGAGCTGTTACCATTCTGTGATGCTATGATGCTATGGTCCTGTGTTAACATCAGCTTTTCCATTCTTCATTAACATCTGGCATTTTTTGTTTCCAGAAAAACATGGAGGAGCCAATAGCCCTTCATGAGATGGACACCAGCAATGGGGTCCTGCTGCCGTTCTATGATCCAGATACCAACATCATTTACCTGTGTGGCAAGGTAAAAAGAAGCTTTTGGCATCAGTTGGTGTCTTTAGAGGGAAACTGCTGTTAATGATTGATGCCTGTGAGATGTTCCCCCAAGCTAGAACCAAAAAATGGGTACTGCAGCAATGGTCAGGGCTGCAGATGTATTGGGCTGCTCTGAAATCAGACTGATTCTCACTGTGCAGAACCATCAGAGAGCCTGTGAAGGGCTGGTCTGTAACTGGATGTCCTTTGAGATGGATTTACTTAGGCAGAGCTGCTCATAATGCAACAAGTCGGATATCGTCAGCAAAACACCTCTTGTTGGTGTCATCCATCTTTATGTTAGTTCTGATGCCCATGGATGGCAGAACACAGCAGTGCACTGCCTGGTAGGAATTGTTCTGAGTAGTCTGAGACATATTTTGGGCTCGTTCAGACTGGAGAATAAAAGGCTCAGGGGAGAGCTTAAAGTGGTCTTCCGCTGAAGAAAAGGGGCTACAAGAAACCTGGAGAGGGGCTTTGGACAAGGGCCTGTAGGGACAGGCCAGGGGAAATGGCTTGAACCTGCCTGAGGGGAGACTGAGATGAGCTCTTAGGCAGAAGCTCTTCCCTGTGAGGGTGCTGAGGCGCTGGCGTAGGGTGCCCAGAGAAGCTGTGGCTGCCCCATCCCTGGCAGTGTTCAAGGCCAGGTTGGCCACAGGGGCTTGGAGCAAGCTGCTCCAGTGGAAGCAAGGTGTCCCTGCTCATGGCAGANAGGCGCTGGCGTGCCCAGAGAAGCTGTGGCTGCCCCATCCCTGGCAGTGTTCAAGGCCAGGTTGGCCACAGGGGCTTGGAGCAAGCTGCTCCAGTGGAAGCAAGGTGTCCCTGCTCATGGCAGAATCCTATAGCCTGGGATTCTGTGATATTCTACTGGTAAGCAATGGAAGTTTTAACCTGAATAAATAGGACTGTAAACTGTGCCTTGGTCTGTGTTAGTGTTCTGGAAGGAAAGGCTGTGGGATGACAGTGATGGCTGCCTGGCCTGGCAGTGGGCCTGGGGAGCACTGGCCCCTCTGTCCTCTGCAGTGATCCCTCTTCTGTTTCTTGCAGGGTGACAGCAGCATTCGCTACTTTGAGATCACGGATGAATCCCCTTATGTTCACTACCTCAACACCTTCAGCAGCAAAGAGCCACAGAGGGGCATGGGGTTCATGCCAAAGAGGGGCCTTGATGTGAACAAGTGTGAGATTGCCAGGTAAGGAAGGGAGCCTGTTGGGATGAGGGGTGATATCTTAGCAAGCCTGTTGAGCCATTCAGAAATGGGAATTCCTGCTTCTGCATACAGATAGTGCAAGTCAAGGAACATACTGGATGCTGCTCCCAGAGCCTTTTGATGCTCCTTTGATTATTAATGCGAGTAGGAAGCCCTGAGAAGGGAGCAGAGTCTGCACTTGTCTGAAATAGGTGAATATTGCAGCAGCAGTGCCTGGTGGCGAGGCTGAGGATGCTGGAGTTTGTGGCACTGACCCAAAGCAGGCTGCAAGCAGTGAGCAGAAGGCTGACTAGTGCATACCTGTAAATCATGGGTGCTGACATCCCTCCTGGCCAGAGTGGGACCCTCTCAAGTCACTGGTACCAGTCCTGGGTGGTTTTCTCCAATCCTTGCAGGACCCTGCAGGTCTTAGCACTGTGACTCCTTAGGATTGCTCATTTCTGATCTCCTCTGTCTCCCTTTACCCTGTTGCATGTGAGTAGCACAGCCAAGGCCACCTTTGCACGGCATTGGCTGTCCTCACATCTAAGTCCCACCTTCTCTTCTGATCTGAAAGGTTCTTCAAGCTTCACGAGAGGAAATGTGAGCCCATCATCATGACGGTTCCTCGAAAGGTGAGCGCTACCTCTTGGTCATGTGTTTGAAGGCAGCTTGTGCCTTCCAGCCCCAGAGCACTTGACCAATTCATCTCTTCTGGCTTGCAGTCGGACCTCTTCCAGGATGACCTGTACCCTGATACAGCCGGTCCAGAGGCAGCTCTGGAAGCAGAGGAGTGGTTTGAGGGGAAGAATGCAGATCCCCTCCTCATCTCCTTGAAGCATGGGTACATTCCAGGCAAGAACAGGGATCTAAAGGTGGTCAAGAAGAACATACTGGACAACAAGCCTGCTGCAAACAAGAAAAGTGATCTCATAAATGCTCCAAAGAAAGCAGCTGATGCCTCAAACACTGTGAGTAAAGTCCACAAGCTTTTTGGGACACGGGACATGAATACCAGGGTGCTGCATCCTCACAACCAGTTATAACAAAGCTCAAGCATTAAGTACCCTGGGATTTGGGTGCCAGAGGGTAACCTGGAGTTGAGGTTATGCCTGAGTTGTGGTGCTTCAGGCAGGGTGTAGCTGTGAGAGATAACTGGGGACTGTGGCACAAGGGAAGGCTTAGTTTCTTGTTCCAGCCACCCACCTGCCTGGGAGAGCTTCTGTGCACCTCTTCTTGTATGTAAGGCCCAGCACAGTCAGTGGGACCAGTGACCCTCAGCCCAGCAAGCCCAGAAGGGATTGTACAAGTCTGTGGGTGGGCGCTGTAGGTAACACAGGTACAGTAACACACAGAGATGTAGAAGTGACCTCCGTCAGTCAAGCAGGTCCTTAAAGGTTGTTAAAGAGCAGGCTGGGCCCAGTATGTCCTTGAAAGTTGCTCTGATGGCACTGGAAATGCTTGTCCATGCCCTGAGCATCCCAGCTGTGGCAATGCTAGGACCCAGTTCAGAGAAGCCCCTTGCTTTGGGACTCCCATGTGCAAGAGCACGTCCCAGCCGCTCTCCTCCCAAACCCACATCTTTGTCTTGTCTTGTCTTCCAGCAAAACGAAGCCAAATTGGATGAGATTTTGAAAGAGCTGAAATCCATCAAAGACACCATCACCAACCAGGACGAGCGCATTTCCAAGCTGGAGCAGCAGATGGCAAAGATTGCGGACTGAGCAGGGCGCCAGCCCAGGCACATTCCACTTCCCAGTTGAGCAAGCAGCAGCCTGCAGCGTTCCAGTCCGAGCTTTCCTGTTCTCCTCCAGTCACGTCAACGAGAGCAATGATTTCAAGCCAAGCTTTTTAGTGAAAGATCTTTTCTTTTTTCCTGATGTTTTAATGAATTTTGTGACTGTGTCAACCAAGTCCACAAGAATAAGTGCTACTTTGACAGGGTTTTCTTTTTTCCCTCCCAGATGTTTGGAGTTCTTGATGACAAATCCATCCTTGACTCTCGATGTTGTGCCCAGAGATCTTTTTTCTAGATGTAGGGACCAATGCCACATTGTTCTTAACCAGTTTTTAAAGTTGCCAAAAAAAAAACCTCAAAAAAAAGAGGAAAAAAAAAAAAAAAAAAAAAAAAAGGTGCTTTTTTTTTTTTTGGTTTTTTTTGGGCTTTTTTTTTTTGTTGGTTTTTTTTNATTGTTCTTAACCAGTTTTTAAAGTTGCCAAAAAAAAAACCTCAAAAAAAAGAGGAAAAAAAAAAAAAAGAAAAAAAAAAGTTGCTTTTTATTTTTCTGATTTGCCACTTTTGCAGTATTTGTGTTTTCAGTTCCCAGGGACAGCACGGCCTCTGTGTGTGTGTGTGTGTGTGTGCTGGGTGTGTGCTGGGTGTTTCTACTGTTCCGAGAACAAAACTGAAGCTATTTTGTACAAACCTTAGATTTTGAGCAATCAGATGGGTTTCCTTTGCAGTGTGACCAAGGCTGCTGCTGGGACCCCACAGGAGCTGCCTCTCTGCCGTGTCCCCATCCCCACTGCCTGACTGCCTGCATCAAAAGTCAGTCTGAATGAGGTGATTGCCCCTCAGAACACCTCTTATTTTACTCAACTTATAAACTAGCATCACGTTGCCCTTTTAAAACATCCCCGTGTTCGGGATTCCTCCAGCCATATGCAAAAGGGGCAGGTTTTTACTTTGAGGCAGAAGCTCCTTTCATGCAGGAGATGTTTCTACCTTTATCCGTGGAGCAGAGCTTCAGGTGAGCCATGGGGCCATCCGTGGGGTCTATTCCAGCCACGTGTTGCTGTAAATACTTGTTTCTGCACCACCAACGCTCATTGGCTTTAAGAAGCTTTTCAATGCCACCAGCTTGCAATTCCCTGGCCCTTTGCTCAGTGCTGATGTTAGAAACGGAGGCTCTGCTTCCAAAGCAGCATTAACAGCAGCCAAGTGACTTCATCACCACGGGTCTCCAGAACCAAAATGCATCTGTTATTTCGTTTATGAGTCTTATTCTTGTCATCATTCCTGCCTCAGCACCCCACCGTGCTGGAGATGCATCCCTGGAAGTGCTCAAGGTCAGGTTGGATGGGGCTTGGAGCATCCTGCTCTAGTGGAAGGTGTCCCTGCCCATGGCAGGGGGTTTGAACTAGAGGAGCTTTAAGTTCCCTTCCATCCCATCTGTGATTCTATAAAACCATTTGCTCCCAGATGAGATGAGCATCCTCCAGCTCCAGGTGTTTCACTTCCAGGTCAGTGGAGCAGTCGGGACTGGGGAGGGTGGTTTTGATCCCAGTTGGAGAGCTGCTTTCCCACATGGTCCTTTGGGATCCTTGGGGGAAACACCCCATGAGCGCACCAGGCTCGTGAGCTCCTCATGGGATTTCTTGGAGGCCTCAAGCTCTGCTTAAGAGGGATTTTGGCTGCAAGGGGCTGCCTGGGGCAGGGACAGTTCCCTGTGGTGTGAGTGGGATCCATGCACTCCAGAAGCCACACTGGGCTGGATGGGTGTTGCCATCCCCACAGTGCTGGGGCAGTGTTGGCAACCCAAAGTGGACAAAAACTATGGGATGCCTGAGAGCTGTTGGCTGGGGAGCCTCAGTGCCTGTCCTGTCCCTGAAACAGCTCCCTGCATCCCTGACCTGCATGCACGGAGTGTGCTTGGAACCACCACAGCAGAGCAGCATCCCTGGTGGCTGCCACTCAGCAGGAGGAACATGTCCCTTCCTCCAGGCTGAAGTGATGGCTTTGATTCTCATTTTCCATTAGGATAGCTAGAGATATTCACATTCCCTGTTTCCCCCAACGTTTGCATGTTCAGAGCTTTAAGGTTGAAGGATTCTGTGTTCTGGAGGGATGTCTGTGTGTGTGTGTGTATGAGGTGAAACCACACAATGGGGATGGCCAAGTGATGTAGCGGCAGGGGGATGTGAGGATGTGTTCTGCTTGCATGGAAGCTTCATCCACGTGGGTTTTGTGTTGTAAGTGGTGAGCACAGGAGAAGGAGTATCCATGACCACTGATGCTGGATTCCCAATCCAGTTGCTCCGGGTTACTTGACTGTTTGGTGCTGGTTTTGTATTGCAGTAAATGGCTGAGATTAATGTGTATTTTTTAGTTTGATTTCAATTCTTTCCTTGGAAACCAAACCCAACAGTGATGCTCCCGCCATGCTGAGCTCTGTGTCTGTGTGTACCTGTCACTCCAGGCCTGTGCGCCTGGGGATGCTCTGGGGTTTTGAATTGAAGGGAAGTGAGTGTTTGGAGCCACTGAATGGAAGTGCCCCAAGGAGGCCGGTGTGAGGGAGATGGTGCGAGGAGGGCAGAGGATTTAGTTGCTAAGCTTGTGTTTTATTTCATGGACCTGATGCCTACCCAGGCTCAACCGGAGTCAGTGCCTGAAGCTTTCTGTAGCCGTGATAGCCCAGAAGAGAACCAGCCAAGTCCTGAACGATGCGCTCTTATAGAGCGGCCATAGTATCTGTCCAAATCTTTGCTTCTGTTTTCAAAAGATAAAGGTCATTGATTATAAACTGCTTCTGCTTTGCTGTTTCTTTGCCTCCCTGTGTCCTGCACCCATCCCACTGTACGTTTAACCATACCCGTGATGGTGCTACCCTTAACCGCAGCCATAGAAACCCAGCTGCATAGGGTTGTGGCTGAGCAGGGACTGTCCTCTGGGACCCCACTGCTCATCCACTGTGTCCCAGGGGGATCCAGGGCCCATCCCTGTGGTCACACCAGGATTTGCTGCTGCTTTCCCTGTGAGTGAGCCCCAGCGGTTGGCTCTATATGGATATGATGGCATGGATGTGCTGGGGGGGGTGGGGGTCTTGGCCAAGACTGGGGTGATTTGATCTCTGGAAGGACCAGCATGGCGTGGGGCCATCCTTCTGCTCTTCCACAGCTGAAACCTGCTTCAAGGGCACAGGAAGTGCTGCAGCAGCAATGACAGCCCCAGCTGGGGATGGAATCACTCAGCCCCCATCCAGGGGACTGCAGTGGTTCTTTCACCCAGGGTTTCACAGCTGCCCAGGGATGGGGCAGGGATACTGTAGATGAGATGCTCCCTGGCCACCCATGCACACCCTGCACCCATCCCAGGGCTGCTGCTCACCCCTCTGCCCTATCACAGCCACTCCCACAGACCTGATCCCTGTTTTCCATGTGTGTTCCATCCCCTTCCACCCCCTTGGCGAGGGGCTTTCCCGCAGGGATGGGGTGAGCCCAGCCCATGGTCCTGCCGGGGGAGGCGGGGGCCATGTGTTGCTTATGGCCCCGCAGCAGCGGATGTGCTCTTGCAGCATCCTTCCTGCAGCCGCAGCCCCGGTGCCTGCGGTCAGGGCGGGTGTTCCACCCGGTGCAGCACAACGTGCCCATGGCACAGCCACAACCACAGCCAGGTCCCTGCAGCCCCCCAAAGCTCCTCAGCATCGCTGGCACTTGGAGGAGGACCCTGGCACAGAGGCGTTGAGCCAGGTCCTGAACCTCCTCCTCTTCCTTTTCATGTGGAGGCCATTTCCTAGCGTTGGGGTTCCTCCTTGTCACCTCTTGGTGCACCACGACCTGTCCCCCACCATGGCCATGCCCACGCCATGCCCGGGGTGCCCACCAGCCCTTGGCAGCAGGTTTACATCACTTCTGCTTCCAGCACCCAGCTCAACCAAAGCCACCAGCGGGGCTCAGCCACCCGGGGAGCTCCCACTGGGCACCAGGACACGAGGCAGGGGTGAAACACCCCTTTTGGGGTGCACCCCCATCCCCACCGCCCTGCCCAGCCCTTGGGGGCTGAGAGGGCATCTTGGACCTTGCACATGGCCTGATTCTTGTGGCCCCGCTCCCGAGTGACGTCCTCCCCACGCAGGGCTCTGAAACCACAGCAGCTCTTCCGTGCTGCCTCCTCTTCCCGTCCCTTCCCTTCCCCTCCCTGCTCAGGCAGAGGAGCCCGCGGTGCCCCTCGGCTCTCGGCATAGCCCAGCTTGGGGCTGGACCCTCTCCGGTGCTCGTGATTCCCGCTGGAGCCGCAGCTCCAGGTCCCACCGCGGCCTCCGGCAGAGGTGAGCGTCAATGGGGAGGTGCTGGGTTGGGGATGCTGCAGGTGCAGAGGGGCTCAGGTTGCCCCTTGGTGTATGTGTGGGTCCCAGGGGTGCCGCGCTCCGTTCAGTCCTGGTCAGTGGGATTTGCAGGAGGGGTTGCGGTGTTTTGGGATGCTGGAGTCTCATGGGGATGCTCAGTGCCAGGGGAACGTTGATCCGTGTTTGGATGCGGTTGGTGCAGGACCACAGGGATGCTGCTATCAGGGGGAGTATTGGTGATGGATGGATGTAAGGGGGGGTTTGGGGTTGGGGTGGGTTTGCCACTCCTCTGACCCCCGTGCAGATGTGCAGGTTCATGGTGGCCTCATCCTCGGAACTCGGCACCAGCCCGGCCAGTAGAAGGGGACAATGGAGCCCCCCAAAACCTGTGTGACCCCCCCCCCCCCCCCCCCCCCCCCCCCCCCCCCCCCCCCCCCCCCCCGCGCCCC
>NDXB01000061.1:0-29317 GCA_002631895.1 Agapornis roseicollis
CAGCCACAGCTTCTCTGGGCACCCTGTGCCAGCGCCTCAGCACCCTCACAGGGAACAGCTTCCGCCTCAGAGCCCAGCTCAGTCTCCCCTGTTCTCCCAGGTTCAAGCCATTCCCCTTGGCCTGGCCCTACAGGCCCTTGTCCCAAGCCCCTCTCCAGGTTCCCTGCAGCCCCTTTAGGCCCTGGAGCTGCTCTCAGGTCTCCCCTTCAGGAGCCTTCTCTTCTCTCCCCCAGGCTGCCCCAGCCCAGCTCTCTCAGCCTGGCTCCAGAGCAGAGCTGCTCCAGCCCTCGCAGCATCCCCATGGCCTCCTCTGGTCCCACTCCCGCAGCTCCTCTCCCCCCGCCCCGCACCCTGCGGTGGTGACTCGCGGGGCGGTGCTGCCACCCAGCGGCCGAGCGCCGCCCCACCGTTCCCTATGGAAGCGGTCAGAAATGACGGGGGTTGCATCCCGATCCCATCCCGGATTGTTGGCCCCTCGGACGTCGGCTGTGAGCGCCCGACTCCGAGCACCGGCTGCACCGGAAGCGACACTGGAGACAGGAGCATTTCGTCCTGACATCGCTCTCTGCGGCTTCCCGAGGAGGGGATGGGGAGGGAGATGTTGAGCTCTCCACTGGGATCCAGGGACAGGATAACCGGGAATAGTCCGAATAATTCACTTGAACAAAACATTCGATGCTTTTCTGGCAAAGCTGATTGAAGCGTGGGTGCTTTGCACCAACACAGCACTGGGATTTGTCCTGAAGCATCAAGCATTAGAATAAACTTAATACACTTAAACCAAAGTGGAATATACACACATGGTGAGAAGCAGCAAACAAGCAATCTAACATAAAGTATGCAGAGTTTATCAAACCAGAAAGAAATACAGCAAATACAAATAACAACCTAAATATTATTTTCAATTCAACGATGCTTATTCAGCATGAAAATGATTAGCTAACAAATATCTATTTGCAGGTCAGTCAAGCTTGAGGCAGTTAGTCTGTGTTGATGAACTAAATTAGCTCTAAAATCAGAATCCAAAGGATCTCAGCAATTATGGTTACATCCTGAATTGCATCTCTTCCAAAGGAGCCAGTCAGACAAAAGCACTTGAGTTTGCCGTATTTGAATTGCTCACTACATTCTAATTCACTTTAATATCTAACTTCTGACAGCAGAAGCAATCCTTTTTCAGGTCCATGTGTTAAGAATGGTTTCATACAAGAGAAAAGTCTAATGCGTTTTTCAATCTCCTGTGTCTCCAAATAATAGATTTAGCGTACACTGAAGGCTTGGTATTGAATGCAGTTCCTTACGTGTTGTACCCTGTTTATTTGAATTTATAGACTTTACATGGCTAACTGTTTCATTTAGGTATGCTTCTGATTGCTCATGAAAATTTATGGGCTGGATTTCATCCATATTATTATTTCTACCTTTATCAGAGTTTGCCTTTCGATATTTAATTCAATCAGTTCATATTCTTCTTGCCCATCTCTCAACAAATGGTGTGAGAACTACTCCTATTTGGTTAAATGGGTTTAAAGTCTGGAATGTTCTTTTGAAACTTCTGTCATCTTTAACAAATAGTATTAAAAATCAGCTTTTCTCTTTCATAGACTGAAAAAACTACAAGTAGTTTGAAACTGATGTGCACCTTTGAAGGAGAAGAGACACTATGGCATGTGAAATGAGGTCTCTGCTGTGGAAGGGGGCTCAGCATCTCTAGCATCCCTTTGGATGCCGGTGTAGCAACATGCAGGTGTATAGTTATATTTGTATTTAACTATTAGTACTCTATTAAAATAGAACTAAAACTGCTGAGCCCACTGGCAAAGAGCTGAAGAGAGGATGTGGGATGTCAGCTGAAGGTCATAAATCATAGAATGGTTGGGGCTGGAAGGAATCTTAAAGCTCATCTAGTTCCAACCCAACACCTTCCACTAGACCAGGCTACATTTCACCTGGTCCTACACATGGCACGTGAGGATGATGGTACCAATAGATGAAATGCTGATAACAGTTTGTAGTAGTGTTCCTTGCTCTGTGATGAATGTGAAGTTCTGGTGAGCAAGGCAATGGGGCTGTGAGAGGCCAGTAGAGAAGCCTCTCTTCCTCAAGGCCTCTCAACTACAGAAGGTTTTAGCATCAGCAAGTGGGAAATGATAAAACTCAGTGAAACAGCTGTTACTTAACACATGTAAGTGATTCCAGTTTCTCTACGAATACTATGGCCCACCATTGGGTCTTTCTAGTGTAGTGGGCCCTACCATTAAATCCCTAAGTAGCAAACACCATAGGCAGCTGCTCAGCACCCTGCCTGCCCCATGTCCCTGTAACTGATGGGGCAAAGGCTGGGAGGTTCCGAGTGCTTTGCATCATTCAGACACTGAGCAGTTCAGCACTGCTGACTCCTCCTGGCAGGGCTTGGATTTGTGTCTGTCACCTCCTGGCCTACCAAGCACTGCCTTTCTGCTATTAATCACAGATAGAGATGCAAAAACCAAGAGGGACCATGAATCCAAATGTGGACGGATGTGTAACTCTTCCAGCAAGTGAATCCACTGCTCATTACCTGTCTGCAGGGCATTTCTCATCTTTACATTCATATTTAATACCTATAAGGCCTGTCAAATTTTTATCTGATGCCAGCGGATGTAGAAATTAGTTTTAAAAACAGTGAAGTAGCTGCAACTATAGGAAATAAACTTTTGGGCTTGTAGTGAGTACACTGGAGAGAAGACATGGCCTGGAGCAACAAACTCTGCACCCAACATACATCTGTCTTTTCCGTTTCCTGGCTTGAATTCCTCAGTAAGCAGCTGCTTTTCTAAGCTGAGAAAGGATTAATCTTTGCCTAGGAACAGCAGGACATAGTGAAAGAAGAAATGAGGAGGCCCCAGTTACAGTTTGTTTTAACCTTTCTGAAGTTTATCAAAGGTATTTAAATTGGGTCTCGTATATTGCTTGTATAAATTGTTGCTTTTAGATAGAAAACAGAGGGCAGTTTTTCTTCTTTCTGGGTAAAAGATTCAAGCTTGACAATTGTAAGCACAAAGTAGTATTAATACTCTGACAACATGATAAGGTTGTACATGTCTTCATTAAGCTTTCCTTTATTCCTTCCTATGACAGGGGAGTTGGAACTGGATGAGCTTTCAAGGTCCCTTCCAACCCCCACCATTCTGTGGTTCGATGATTCAGTCTCACTGCTCAGACTTCAGCATTTTTTAGAATGATTTTTCCCCCCCTCTCATTCAAATGATCTGAGATCAAGACCCGAAACTTGGAAGAGGCTGTACTGAAAAATAAATTCCCTTCAACTGCTTATTAAAAACAACTGCAGCATCACTAAGGAGCAAATGTGATCCAAATCACTCACCAGCAATTTGAACCTGAGAAGGGAGCCAGTAGGCAGCTCTCTCTGCATGCTCGAGCCAAGCTCTCTGTGCCTTCCCCAGTGACTGGTGCGTGATGTGCTTGTCAGGAAAACCTGTCTAACAAAAAAGGGGAAAAAGCATTGATTTATCTTCCTTCTTTTGGCCATTAAATACTTCTTCTGTCCTAAAGAGCTGGGGGTTTAGCAATGTTTTTCTAGTTATATATTCTATATGTAAGTATATTTTTCAGACCACCTATTCCAGACTGCTTTAACGTGGTACTTGTCCTACGTTTCACAGATTTCCACCTGTATCTCCAGCCTGCTTTAATACTGTAACCGCAGTAAAAGGAAGCAAGTTATAATTAATGCCTTTAAAAAATACCTATAATGACCTAAAATAACTTTTCCACCCACAAGAGGATTCCATCTTTCAACTCCTGTATTTCCTGACCTACCAGACTTAGAAAATATGTGATCTAAAGGTTATAGAAAAAAGGACATCAAACATTTTAAGTGTCTGCATATTGTATTTCTATTTCCATTTCTATTTCTGTATCCTGCATTTCTATTGCCTATTGTATTACCTATTTTATTTCAATTCATCAGTGATCTGGTATGAGAGAGGCCTTTTCAGCTTGCTGGTGGTCATACTTGTTGATATAAAGTGTCCTTGGTCTGTTGACTTCTGGGGCTGTAACATCTGCTTTATATTGAGGAAGAAGGTAACAAAATAATATAGTATGAATTTTATTGAAGTCAATTTATTAATTATATGTAAAAAGGCTGCCTGTTTGTGAATACGTGGCCCAAAGAACAGTATAAACCTTTCACCTGTTAGCACCTAAATGCAAAACTCATTTCAGGGAAAGGTTTTGTGTGGCTTTAGCAACACAAACTTACGTGCTTGTAAATGAAAGAATGGAGAAGCCATATTTAGTAAAAGCTCCTATATTTATCACAAAATTCCCAGCCATCTCTTTTGGTGTCGCTGTGTCCCTTGCTTGGTGGCTTTGCCCAGAGAGAAATACTGCATGCCATGCAGGACAACAGAGTATCACACTTGTGATGCTTACGTATGTGTGTGTGTATATATACACACACACACACACATATGCTTAGAAATAGCTACATACCTGTGTGCATATATATGCTTATATAAAAACTTACATTAACACTGTACAATGAAATGGTTATGGGCATTTTGTCAAGAAGTGGTCCACATAAATGATTAACTACTCCATTTCCCAAGAGCCATCTCCTTTTGCACTACTCAACTCACCCAAAGGGAGCAGTATCAAATGTGGAGTGTCCTACAGCACTTGCACTGCAGGAGATGAAGTGCTCCAGGAGCATCATGTGGTGCTGCAACAGATCACAAAGAAACCCATTACTGGTTATTGAGGGCTGTTTCTTTTCATTGGTTGCTAAGTAGGGTCTTCGTTACTGAAAAACACACATTTAAGGGAAAGGCATTGCAGTGAATGCCCTCTTGAGGACCTGCTTTGGTTTTGAATGTCTTTATGAGTGTTTACATCATGCTCTGATTTATTTTCAGATTGGCTGAAGCTTGAGATGCTGGACCATGGACAAAACCCATTTGTTTTCTTAGTCAGGAAGCCCATATATCAAGGAGTGAAAGAATGAGGTGGGTTGCCAGCTGGGAGCCCTGGAGCTGGGCAGCACTGAGAGCTGGATGTCTGCTCAGGCAGGGGTGCCAGCTTGCCCACCTTTCTGATTGCCACCCAGATTTCAGTAAAAGAATGGAAAAGTTCTTTTTGGTGGTGTTAAAGGTACAATAGCAACCTCATTCCTGCAGCTGGCGCTCAGGGAGTACTGGGAAGGAAAGTTATGGTTACCAAAGGCTTGAGCATCCTTGGCTCTCCATCCTTTTCCTGCTAAACTGCTCACCATCTGCAGGCAAGATCTGTCCAGAAGTTCACATAATCTGCTGAAGGATAATACAGAGAAACTAACAGCAGAGCTCAGCCTTTATCAGCACTCCTTGGTCTGTTAGCCATCATCTGCCCTTCTACTCTGCTCTCATGAGACCTCACCTGGAGCATTGTGTGCAGTTCTGGGGTCCTCAACATAAAAAGGACATGGAGCTGTTGGAACAACTCCAGAAGATGCCAGGAGGAAGATGAGGGACTGGAGCATCTCCCATATGAAGACAGGCTGAGAGAGTTGGGGCTGTTCAGCCTGGAGAAGAGAAGGCTGCGTGGAGACCTCAGAGCAGCTTCCAGTATCTGAAGGGGGCCTATAGGGATGCTGGGGAGGGACTCTTGATGAGGGACTGCAGTGACAGGACAAGGGGTAACGGGTTCCAACTGGAACAGGGGAGGTTTAGATTGGATCTAAGGAAGAAATTCTTTGCTGTGAGGGTGCTGAGGCACTGGAATGGGTTGGCCAGGGAGGTTGTGAGTGCTCCATCCCTGGCAGTTATTTCAAGCCCAAACTAACCTGTTTTCCCCAGATGTGGCAACATTTAATGAAGATTTTGATGGTCAACTGAGACATGACAAAAAAAGTCTGCTTGACAGTGTTCGTACTTTCAACTGCTCTTCCTTAACTCTTCATTTTTCAATAGATATAAAACCAAATCAAAAGCTGAAAGAAAATCCAACCTCATTCCATTGAGTATTGCTAATATTGATAAGTTCATCACCTTCTACTAGTGTCTGCCTTGTATTTAATACAGGACAAGTGGGATTTGTCTTCTTGCAAAGGTGGGCTGGTGGAAGGGCTGGCACATCAGAAAGGGACATCACAGGGCAGTGGGTTGGGTGACCCATGTCCTGCCAGCAGCTTCTGCTCCGTGATCTCGTACAAGACACAAAAACCCAGTTCAAAGACACAGATCCCACAACCCATTTACTTTAATGGATTTTGTTCAGCCAATTAGGCCCCTTTTCCTTCAGATCTCATGTGTATAAAGGATGGCATTAATACTTACAACCTTGTGGGATTAATTGCCTGTAAAATCACTGGGAGACCTTGAATAGAAGCACGGCTGGTATTAATTATTGCTATAGATATTATAATGTTAAACATAAGTTCCTACATTTATTTGGAAAGAAACTTTCCGAATCAAAGGAACAAAAGCCACCCCCAGGCTATTTAATGATTTTATTGCCCTTCAATGCAAACCTGGTGCCTCAGCTCTATTTTTCTCCTCGCACTGCAGTATGCCAACCCCTATAAGCCCATGTCCGTGTCAGGAACGTGGTTCACTGACTCACAGAAGTCAGAGATAAAAAGTATTGTTCACTTGATAATTTCCATTTCTAAATGTTCTACAACCTACATCTTTTCTCTATTTGAATGCTTTCACTTTGTTCTCATGAGATATGGTTAATTTGCAGCTGTAAAAAGTTGAGCAGGGATTCAGAAAGTTGGGATTTAGAAAGCTGGGCTTTAACAGGGCAAATTGTACTATGCAAAAATACAGTGCTCGTTGTAAACCTGAAACATTAGGCAAGTGGTTTTCGTCCCATAATGGAAAGACTACTAACCAATGCTAAGTTCTGGGAACAAAATTACTCTCTGCCCCTATTTACTGACTCAAACAACATCGCACCAGGAAGGTACCAATGTGTCACAAAGCAGGATGAAGGTAAAACAAATGCAGGTTGTTTCTGAGGATGGATGTGAGTATTAAATGAATATACATGTAATATTCATCTCATAATGCAGATTAGAAAACTAGGGAACTACATGTAGAAAATAGGAGAAACAGAAATATGGCCCTGAAAATAAATGGCTTTGAGGTGATGGCAGTCCCTACAGGAACTCATAGCTAGATTTTGTCACCAAATGACAAGGGCAAATTCAAAACTGGCCATTGCGGCTGAGGAAGAGTGAACATTTACTGCTACACTAAGAAAAACCTTATTTCAACAGTGGCATTTCCAGTCCAAGCTGGGAAAGCAGCTCTCATTATCCACTGGGTAGATTGGCTGACTTTCTTGCCAATAAAAGTCAGCCAGCAGCTTGTAATTATACTGAATATCTTCCTGGAACCTTGTTTCCATAAGTGGTGCCATCTTTTGAGCAGTATATCACTGCTCTGCCTCGCTCAGATTATTGTGCTAATACATCATTAGAGCAACAGCTTGCTTTGGTGATGGACTGGTGTAATGCGGTGCGAGAGCTCCGGCTCGCTCGCGTAAGAGCTGATGTGCTCGTGCTGGTGTATGGGATGCCTCATGGGTGATGTATTCCCCCAGAGACTGCAGCTCTACAGTGAACAACCCCAGGAGGATCCTTATGTGCTTTGAAAGCTGCATTATAATCACAATGAGGGAGGTATGGGGGGTCCTTGACCAGACCCAGCACTTCTGAGCTGTTGTGGTGTCCCCAAAGACCTACCTGGTCTACCAGGATTAGAGTGGAGGCTGGAGCTGGGTGCCTGCAGGAAACTAGATTAAAGGGAGAAAACGTCCTGTCTTTGACTACCTTTAGTAGCATGCTGGCTTAAGCACCAAGAAGCTTGGAGACAATTTTCTATGGACCCATAATAACCTATGCAGGTACATAAAATCATTAGTCATGGCTAATAAAATAAAACCTCTCATTTGATGGGGGATACAGAACTAAAGCAAACTCCTCAAATACTTATCTTGCAATCTCTTACTGCACATATTAGATTAAAAAAAACCAGACACAGTGAAGAAAAAGCTGTTCCCTGTGAGGGTGCTGAGGCGCTGGCACAGGGTGCCCAGAGAAGCTGTGGCTGCCCCATCCCTGGCAATGCTCAAGACCAGGTTGGACACAGGGGCTCAGAGCAAGCTGCTCCAGTGGAAGGGGTCCCTGCCTGTGGCAGGGGTTGGAACTGGATGAGCTTTAAGGTCCCAGGCTGGGATTCTATGATTTTATGATATTTCGGATGNCTGGCAATGCACCAGGTTGGACACAGGGGCTCAGAGCAAGCTGCTCCAGTGGAAGGGGTCCCTGCCTGTGGCAGGGGTTGGAACTGGATGAGCTTTAAGGTCCCAGGCTGGGATTCTATGATTTTATGATATTTCGGATGCTAAAACCATGGTGCAAGCCCATTCACTCCAAGTATTAGTTAAATGTCTTACTGGATATCACCAGTGCAAAACTTTTGTATTAGTAACCATTAAATAGTTTACATTTCCAGTATCTGAAGGGGGCCTATAGGGATGCTGGGGAGGGACTCTTCATTAGGGACTGCAGTGACAGGACAAGGGGTAACGGGTTCAAACTGAAACAGGGGAGGTTTAGATTGGATCTAAGGAAGAAATTCTTTGCTGTGAGGGTGCTGAGGCACTGGAATGGGTTGGCCAGGGAGGTTGTGAGTGCTCCATCCCTGGCAGTGTTCAAGGCCAGGTTGGATGAAGCCTTGGGTGCCATGGTTTAGTGTGAGGTGTCCCTGGTTATGGCAGGGGGTTGGAACTGGATGATCTTAAGGTCCTTTCCAACCCTAACTGTTCTATGATTTTCTGTTAAAAGGCCCATGATGGTATTCACTATTCTTCTGTTTTCCTAGTGTTGACATTCCTCAAGGTGAGAAATACAACAGCTAACTTTTGAACTGGGAAAAATGTGTCTTTATATCTTAAAAACCTAAAAATGCCTTAATTCCATTTCCCCCAAAGTTTGCAAAACAAAGAACAACTCCTAAAATAAACCCCACGAACCAGCACATCCTGGATTCTCTCGAGCTTTCCTTCTCACACAGACCCAAACCATCACCACCCAAATCAGAAACATACAAACCAGGCTTCTGGCAGTGCCCAAACTCAGCCTAGCTCAAGCCCCAAAAGGGGAACACTTGCACTATATGACTCAATGCAAGTGATTTACCTGCAGTTCTTTTCCCACTTTGAATCACTCTGCTTGTCACCAATAAAGCACTGGAATTCTGTGAGGACACACAGAGATTATGAGCATTTCCCATCATGATTCCAGCTCTGTTACTGCAAAAACGTGATAACATTTAAAAGCATCAACAAGCCCTTCAAAAGCTATTCCTATGAAGCAATCAGTGTTCGCT
This sequence comes from Agapornis roseicollis, assembly GCA_002631895.1. Lineage (NCBI taxonomy): Eukaryota > Metazoa > Chordata > Aves > Psittaciformes > Psittacidae > Agapornis > Agapornis roseicollis. Next base: position 9,384 of record NDXB01000061.1, read on the forward strand.
CTAATTTGGTTTGCCTTTCAGACCTTCACCTGACCTCTACCAGCTCTTCCTGATAACCTCCTGCACGATGATGCTGGATTCCTATCATTATAGGCATGGAAATTAAATTAAGTGGTGGGTGGGAAAGTGAATTAGTTTTAGTAGTTAAACAGTGCATGGAAATTGAACTGTACGTACTATGAATAACCTTTTATACGCTGCGCCATTCAGCTGCTGTTAAATGCATGTCAGGGCACCAGCATTAGGTGACAGGACTGGCATCTGCCACCTATTTTTCTTGTTATAAAGTGAATAATGCGATGATTGCATAATCCTTGCTGACCCTCCTTAGTTACCCTTAAATCAGGGCTGATATGCCAGCCAACACAAACCAGCGCCTTTACTACCCAGCACCAAAGGCTATGGGATATTACCCACATGCAGGCAAGCCCTAGCCTCTGCTAACAAGGGAATGGTTTTTCCTGGCAAGGATTTGCACAGTTAACATCAAACCATGCTGTTCTTCCTTCCTTCTACCTCCAGTGAAGGTGCTCACTGGCTCCGTGCCCAAGACTGACATTCCCGGCTTTGCCTTCCTGAGCGGCTGTGTTGGCACTGCTGCTCCCTGCCTGTCCTTTGGGATTTTGGTTTCTCTGCTATGTTCTTCTCCCACTGCCATTCCTGCAGGTCTGGCTGGGCTTGCTGCAGCAGAGGCAGTCCTGCTCCCTGCCTGCAGCACCAGCCCTGCTCCTCTGGTGCAGGGGAATCAAAATCAAGCCCACAACTGGTGCTGAGCGTATTGCCGCAGCCCTGAGGCTTCAGTGCTGCTTACCCCCTCAGCCTGCATTACCTGGGAGAGATGGAGCTGTGCCTGGAGCAAAAACAGCCCCATTGACCTAAAGGGGAAAAGAGGGAAGAAGCTGCCTCCCTTTGGTGCCAGAGATTAAAGGTGCTGTGGCTCCCTGCCATAACCCTCCCAGCAACCTGCATCCAGATCGNCAAAAACAGCCCCATTGACCTAAAGGGGAAAAGAGGGAAGAAGCTGCCTCCCTTTGGTGCCAGAGATTAAAGGTGCTGTGGCTCCCTGCCATAACCCTCCCAGCAACCTGCATCCATGGGGAGATGCTTGGTGCATCCCACACCAGAGCTATTGCTTGAGGGAGAAGAAGAGAGATATTAAGAAATGTGTATGCTGTGCAAAAGGAGAGAAAATTGCCAGGTATTCCTAGATTAACTAATAACTTAATCTACTGTGCCTCGAGGGAATAGTCAGGAGTTCATAAGCTGTATGAAGCTTAAAGGAACAAAGAGGAAAAGGACACTTCATCGAGGTATAACCTGTCCCTCCAGCTTTTGACTGGACAGACAGATTATATCTGGAGGGAGAGCTAGGTCTGTCCATGTTTTAGGTTAAGTTAACCATGCAGTTCCCACATACTTCCTATCATACTGAAAGTGCAAATGTTGGTCAGTGCCTGTTGGAGGCATATTCAAAAGCACCCATAGAACTTACAGCATCCCAAATGGAATTACATAGGTGCCTCTTGTGGGTGTCTGTGTTGCAATTTGTTGCTTCCTGTTTCCCAAAACCCCCCACTTCATACCCCCTGTCTAGGACATGAATTCTCTAATACAATTATTATTGGTCTTAGCAGCATTGGTCATGCAGCTGGCTGAAGAAGAGGGCTCTAGCCATGCGCACAAGCTACTGTTAACCCCCTCAGAATACAAAGTCTAAGAGTAAAAGAAGAGAAAACTGGCCCCAAGGAAAGAATGAGCTGATGCTGGTCAGCATGGAGAAGCAGGAATTACTTATTGATATGCAGCAAATAAAAATAGCAAGGGGAAAGATAAAGGACAGCAAGGTGACTTTGCAGCAGAGAACAAAGCTTGTTTAAGTATATTAAGCATCATCAGCCACAGTCAGCAGCATTCATTGGATAAGTTGCAAGTGCTACAGCTCTGAACTGTGAAAAAGATGATGGATTAGGCCAGAAAGGCCCTAAAATGAAGATGTATCATTCAAGTTTGCTATGTATACAAGAGAAATCAAAACCAAAAGGCAGTAGGCATTTAAGTGGCTGAAATAAAGACAGGATTAGACTAAAAAAGCCAAGGACAACATGCAAAGATCCCCCTGATGTGTGTTATCATCCCATTAATTGCTGTAATACCCATCTATGGCTTACCTTGTTGTAGTTTAGCTTCATTTACCTGAAGAGAGAGAAGCAGAACCTCAACTAGGTGAGCGGTTTGCTGCAAGGAATAAAAAGGATTGATTGACTGAAAACACGATTCACCTGAGAGAGGGAGTAGCTCTAAGGGGAAAGGGCTATAGAGTTTGATAGGAGTTACAGCTGTAATTAGGTTACATGTAATTACCTTGCAAATCCAAGGGAGGCAATGAAGTCCTGCCTATGTTGGGATTGTCTAAGTTATCCTATGGAACGGAGCAGTAGAGATTTAGTTATTTCTGAGTACTTGCATCATGCTCTGGATTTACAGGCAGAGATGGGAATATTGCACATAGCCTTCCGAGTCCTGTTTTAGTGCTGTATTTAGGAACCATTCCCTTCAATTCTTCAGGCATTTCAAAACAAATCTGTGGTTTATGGAACTGCAGAGCATAATGTTTGAACTTTGGTACTTGAGCTTTCATTTCTTCAATGTCTGTTCCAAGACAGAGTGACCTCTACTTGACAGCAATGCCTATGACAATGGAAACCCGAAGGTGAAAACGCTGTCTCAAGGTTATAGTTTGGCTGATTTTGTGCCTTTTAGTTGCTCATAAACAAGTCCCTAAAAGTGATTAGGTGTTTGCTTATGCAGAGTAATTAAACTGCATAAAGTGAGTGTCTTCCTATTATGTAGCTAATAAAAACAACAGCAACATATATCTTGGCCCAAAGAGGCTGGGAGTTTATTAAAGCTGTAAATTACGGGTTCTGCTAATGCAGGGTAATAAGATCAAGCAGCACAGTGTGAGCAGTGATCATTCTCCTATTTTTGCCTAATATTGTGTAGTTATTAGACATTCTGTCCCTTATTAATCTTCTTTGACCTTCTCCCACAGATTCTCCTTCCTATAAAAATGAGGAGCTGCAGGGGATTGTAATGTGCCCACAGATGCCCATAAGGGCAGGGGGCACAGCGCGTTATGATCTGCGGCTGATACAGCAATTGCCCTAGTGAGGCCACAGCAACCTCTCTGCTCCTCCAACCTGGGACGTGACCTGTTGAGCTCACAGTAATGTAGCCACATAATGTAGATGTCTAAAGGCTTTGGACAAGGGCCTGTAGGGCCAGGCCAAGGGAATGGCTTGAACCTGCCAGAACAGGGGAGACTGAGCTGAGCTCTTAGGCAGAAGCTGTTCCCTGTTTTCAGGTGCTGAGGCGCTGGCACAGGGTGATGGCCCAGAGAAGCTGTGGCTGCCCCATCCCTGGCAGTGCTCAAGGCCAGGTTGGACACAGGGGCTTGGAGCAAGCTGCTCCAGTGGAAGGGGTCCCTGCCCGTGGCAGGGGTTGGAGCTGGGTGAGCTTTAAGGTCCCTTCCAATGCAAACCAGGCTGGGATTCTGTGATTCTATCAAAGTAATCTGAAGTAATGCAGACATCGATGTAATGTGCTGTAATGAAATGTAGACATCAAAAATTTACTTCAGCAGAATATCTAGATGTAATTTCTTAATGCCAAGTGAGGGATTTGAATAGCAATGATTTGAATAATAACAACTTACTATTTTCTGAACACTGTGGGAGAAGAATAGAGGAAGAACCCTTCAGTGAAGGGGTCAACCCAGGCGGGACGTGACAAAGCAAATGCAAAATCTTCTTTCCAAAGTCTTCTTTGTATATTCAGTACAAAGCCTCCTGCAGTGGAAGACAGCCAGTGTGTTCCCACAGCATTCCCTATTGTTTTATGAAAGACTAAAGGAACAAGAACATGGCCACCTGCAGCAAGGACGTGATATGGAAGAGTGCTTAGCACTTTGCTTACTCCTTGTCCGTACAAATTGCAGTCTCAGACCCTGTTTCACTGGGAGTCCACATAGCAGCATACAGTAACACAACCAAATCATTCCTTTTGCTTATAGAATCATAGAATAGTTTGGGTTGGAAAGGACCTTAAGATCATCCAACTNTGAGAAACTAGCATCATAGAACCCAGCCTGGTTTGGGTTGGAAGGGACCTTAAAGCTCACCCAGCTCCAACCCCTGCCACAAGCAGGGACCCCTTCCACTGGAGCAGCTTGCTCCAAGCCCCTGTGTCCAACCTGGCCTTGAGCCTTGGCCAAGGCTAAGGTATTGTTTCAGAGTCCTTATATCTCTTCTTTGGAGCACTTCTCTTGTGGCAACCAATGGCAAGCTTACTGTAAAACACAATCTTAGGGAGGCAGTGAACCTTCATCCTAGAGTTGTGCCCTGCCCAGCGCAGCTGCCATCAGAAATATGGCCTTGATACTGGTGACCTCTGCCTGTTCAAGGACAGTATCTTTTGGCACGTAGTCAGTCCAATGGATGTTCAGAATTGTACAGAGGCAGCGGGCAGCTTAATTATCCACCAGCTATTTAACCCTCAAAGCAAGCTGGTTTCTTTTGTTTCAACTCAGTTGCGTGTTAAAAGCTGGCCCTAGGTTGGGGATAGTTGATAGATTGCTATATTTTGATGGAATTCCTTGATTCATATTCAGCCCCAAAGGCTGAATATTACATGCAGTGTGTGGGGGACCACAGTCTAATACATTGTCTCCTGAGGGGATGTGGTCTTCCACTTGCAACGTAGTAAGCTGTGAAGATGAACTTTGTTAAAGAGCCTTTGGGAACAAGCGCTGAGCACCTGACCTACCCTCAGAGGTGGAGTCCAAGGTAGGTNTCCTTCCTCTGATGTTCTTTATTGTAGTGTGTCAAATCTAACCCAAAATTGTCAAAATGAGCTTTCTGAAGAGATCTCCCCATGGGGAGCCTTGATAAAAACAAATAGATCATTGGGGTATAAAACCTGTGAGATACCTTCAAGAGTGTAGAATGTCATACAGGCAGCTTTACATGCTAACGCCGGACGAATAAATAGAGGTGTACAATATGCTGCAAGAAGCACTGAACTTGTGCAGATAATGCCCTTTTTCCAACTCCTCAATACATTGAGCTGCACTGAGCTTTAATTTATCTCAGATTTTACTGTTTGCTTAATATACGTGCAACTTACGACCTCTCCTAGAGCAAATAAATGCAAACTAGAGTGTGTTGCTCTACCCAGTGTATCGAAACTGAGCAGACAGGCAGTGATTTATACTGCATAGACAGCACAGGCCATTAAGGAAAGCAGCATATGTGGAAGGGTGGCGTTTGGCTTAATTAATGCTGTGAATGCAAGAAGCTCATTTTACTCCAAGTATGGTCATTAGAAGTCTTTGATGTATGTAATTTACCCACAGCAATTGCTGACATGTGCTTATGGAGATAACTTGATGAAGCGTCATTGTATCAGTGGCAACGGGATGCTTTCAAGGGCAATGTTTGCTTTAAAATGAGAAGCTGCTGCCTTGATAGAAAATAATGATCTGGAAATACAAGAGGCAGCAAGTGATCTCTGAAAGCATAGTTGTCCTCTGGAAGGCCACATGAAGTTAGCCTTTAGCAGTCCGTCATCCTCAACCAGGTACCAAAAAGTCTGAGGTTTCACCCTCTCTGACACTGCCCATCATGAAGATATATTAAAGTGCAGGAACAAGACATTAGAGGGCAGAGGTAATCCCAAGCATCATGTCTCAGCCTTAACAATGAGGATAATTCAGCTGTGGAGATGAACCCTATCAAAACCATAGAACAGGACTGTTCCATAAATATGTATGTCAAATATGTCCCTTTTGGGTGGCATACTTAAAAAACCCAACAAAACCAACACAAGCCCCAACAATTTCCGATAGAGAAGATGTGAAACTATGAATGACATGAAGAGGGATATAAGTCTTTTGTGTTATTAGTCTTCTGAATCACTGCAGAACAGCACAAACTCCTTCAGGGGACATTTCCTACCTCTGTGTTTGTACCAAGCACAGGGCAGCAGTGCTGGGCAGCTGGAACATACAGTAGGAAGCACTTGCAAAATAGTTCTTTATTCCACATTAAAACACTTCCTAAAGGCACAATATTATTTCCAGGCATTGCAAGGCATGCAGCTAAAAACAAACAGACAGGTAAAGCTGATTTCTTAGTTTCTATTCCTAGAAATTCATAGAATGGTTTGTGTTGGAAGCTTCAGGGAGATCTTAGGATTCCTGTGAAGTGGGAGCAGATAAGGCTGTGGTGGGAGCAGATGACCCAGCACCACCAAGACTCATCAGTGCCTTGTGATTTGTGGAGTGATGAAGAGGACACAACGAAGAGCATCCCTGATGAATCGCATCCTCTGCTCTGCAAAGGGGTGGGAGCAGCCAAAGGGGCTGTGCTTTGCACTGGGGTTCAACACCTAATCCGGGTCATGAAACGCTGAGTTTTCTAGGAAACACATCAGGGCTTGTCAGGAATAAGTAGCAGGAAATGTTCCTTATAGAGCCCTGGAGTGGTTTGGGTTGGAAGGGATCTTAAAGCTCCTCCAGCTCCAACCCCTGCCACGGGCAGGGACCCCTTCCACTGGAGCAGCTTGCTCCAAGCCCCTGTGTCCAACCTGGCCTTGAGCACTGCCAGGGATGGGGCAGCCACAGCTTCTCTGGGCACCCTGTGCCAGAGCTTCAGCACCCTGCTTTTATGCTCACATCACTGGAGACAAGTCCTGGGTCTCTCCCTCGGCTCTGCTTTCCCTCTTGGAATTTGAACTCAAGGAAGAGAATTAAACCTGACTTTCTAGGTAGGGCTAAACCCAATCGGGCACTAATTTCCTCTGGGGAAAGGGGAAGTTAATGAACAGTGTATTCTATTGAGAAGCCTTGAAGGTGGCAGCCAAAGCCATTACTGCCTCTTTAAACTGAGTCCTCTCCCCTCTGCTGTCCCTCTCTTTGTTACCAAGGCAGGACTCTCTCCTCAGTATATATTTGTATTCCTGCAGAGCCTTTTCCCCTCCTTTGTTTTCCCATCTCTTTCATTAACAGGACTTAATGAAACACTTCTTGCATTAAGATTTCCATCCTTGCTGCTGGATAATTCTTTTTTCATTTCAAACATCTCAAAATCAAAACAGTGTTACACCCCTAACGGGATCACCCTGGTACCACAGCTACTAATCAGCCTTTGGTCTTCGTTTTCACAGCAGGATGCTTTAGGAGTGCTTTTTCAATGCTTCCTCCCTACTCCCAGTGTTCTATTTCCCTCCTTCCCCTTCCCATTTGCCTTCCCCTTTTCCCTTTCCTGAAACCCATTTTGCTCTTTGCTTCTGGGTCCCTAATTTTTTGTTTCAGTGATAACTACCACAGATCTCTTCTGGACACAGCACAGTCATTCACATCTCTCACAAGAACTGCTTTGCCTTAAGAGACGTGACACAGAAGGCCTAAATCTTAATGGTAGTGGCTTGACACTGCTCTGGGCACAGCAGCAAGGGAAATTCATCCAAGCATCTTTCGTTGTGTCAGTAAAATATAAATGCAATGAAAAGCATCTTGAATTCCAGTCTCCTACAGCGCATCATCTTGCTGAGCAGAAGGCAGGAGGAGCGAATATAGTTCTTACCTGTGTGTCTTTATGAGATGCATTAAGAGGTTTCTGCTGTCATTTGCAGTCAGAAACATGAGTGTGTATTATCTTCAGGATCTCCAGAGGGTGAGAAAATCTCAGAAGCATAAAATATTCCCTCCTTTAGCAAACCCTTTTGTTCAGTTATTTTATAGCCAGCAGGAGCAAACTGTTGGAACTTACCCTGAAAATTGATGCCTACCAGTAAAAGATCTCGCAATGATTTGGGTCACTTTGAATCATAAAAGTCATCGTTGTTCTCTTGGCTACTAACTGCTTCCAAAGCACAGCGCTGCCAGTGTCAAAGCTGAATGATGTGTGATGCATTTAGCTAACCTCTGACTCCAAAAGTATCTCTCTGTAAGATTATACCCCCGTGATGAGAAGTGCAGATACACAGTGGGGTGTCCAGGACAGGGGCACCATGGCATTGCTGGTGCCTGCTGGTGGGGATGAGGTTATGGCTCTGAAGTCTTCACTTCTGAGACTACGAAATCATTTTAACCTTTCCAAAATGTATCGGTGGGAAACTGGAAAAGCTTTCAAATGCTTGGAAAAAAGGAAACTGAGAGTTACAGAATCTGTGTCAAGGTCCAATATGGACTGAGAGTCTCATACTCATGAAAACTTCTTTCCCTGCGTGATGAAACCTCCAGCCCATCAGGACAAGGGATTGCTGAGCCTATTGTTGCCCTTAAGCCCTTCATAGATTCCTGGCATGGAAATAACTTTTCCAGCCTGGGCACACTTGAAATGCTTCCTGTCTAGGGTCTTATGACAGCTACCCCATCTCAGATGGACCAGCACAAAACCCTCAAGAGGTTCTTAGCTTGTGCTATGCTTCAATCACCAGCCCATGATTACAAGAAGGTGTGATGCAGGAATTATCCCCAGAAAACAAAGCCTGCAGAGTCCCATTGCAAACTAGTACTGAAATTCAACCACCATGGAAAAAGGCAGGTAAGAGTTCAATCGCAAACACATTCAGGGTGACCTGGCCAGTGTGTCCAGGTCTGCAGCTCCAGTTCCCCCAAAGGAGGACTGCTATTGCAGTCATAACCTTAACCCCTGGGTCAGTCTATTCTGTATCCTTAATGTTGCTTTGTTTTGAGGGCTAAAGAGAAATATTAGCGTCAGTTTGTCACTAAATCACTGTTAAACCTTTCCATTTAAATTTAGATGGGTAAACCCACAGTTGATGTAGTTCTTGAAGATGTGCAATTGTTAGATGCTAGATACATTATGAAAAGAGATTTTTGTGCTAAAACAAAGAGGTGTGTATCCCATGGTTTAATATACCTACTGTTTAAAAGGGCACTTTGTGTCCCTGCAGTCTGACCACCTTTCTTCTGTATTAACAACTAGACTCGGTGTCTCAAGGAAACCCTTCTGAGAATGAAGCAATGTTTAAATGTAATACAAGCAATCCCCACAAGGTGCCATTTTCTGACTATTTGTGCACCGTGTTTGTACTTAAAGGAGTGTTGGGATATAGAAAAGCAAAGTGTGAGCTTGTTTCTGCCCTTGGAGATGGGCTGCAGCCTGCAGCCGCTCAGAACTAGTATTACCACTCCACCATGTCATGTTAGACTCAGAGCAAGCCTGTCCCAAACCTACCCTAGCACAACACTATAATGTATATATAATACATAATATATATACAATGCAATATAATACATAAAAAACTGTGCTTGAGAGCAGATGATACAGGCTCCACATAACATTCATTCTCAGCAAAAAATGTAAGTTGCTTCACTCTATTATGAACTTGACTTCCTTTTCTATTTCTTGTTACTCTTTCTGTACAGCAATAAGAAATACACTGGACCATACCTATGGAGATTTTAAGCATCTACAGTGAATTTATACCCACTACCATGGCACGATGTGCAATGACAGGAAAAGCCTGGGGCACAAGTAACCTGTTTATCCCAGCCCCCAAGTACTGTCACTCAAACTCCTTAGAATACAACTACAGAGCGAGAGGTGGAGGCTGGAGCAGCAGCCATAGCTCACACTGCATCCAGGGATACGTGAATGGTTTTGATTTTGTGCAGGGCTCACTCATTTTGTATGTACCCATGCCAAGGCATGCATACATGTATGCATCCATGCTGAGATTCACTGACTATCATGGAGGAGGTTTACTTCCAAGATAACTTCTCAACAAATGGACTCTTCAGTGCAGCCCAAACTCATTTTGTTCTTAGACCCTATGGGCATTTGCTTGCACTCGGATTTTGCACAGAGCCATTTATCATATCCTGCTTGACTTTTCCCTTCTCTCTGCTTGAGTGCCCAGGGCTGCCCAAGGCTTCCATTAACTCCACATCTGCCCCAAAGCCGTTGGAAACCCTTTTGCTTGGATGAGCCTTAAGGCAGATGGGATGGGCTTGTGATGAAGACAGAAACAGCCTTAAGAAGGAAGAGTTTTAATACTTTAATGAAAGGTTTCAGATTCATATGAGCAACTTTAAACTAGAGGCTTGCTTTTTCTTTACAATTATACAATTACATGGACCAGCCCTTCAGGTTCCCTTGTAAAACCTGCCAGGAATCACAGCATTCCCTGACATTTCTTTGTCCCACTTTGGGTTCTCTAATGAGATTATGAAGCATCTCATGGCTTGTTAAGATACAATACATGAAAAAGGTGTTTAAAACTGTTGATTCAGGATGGGAAGCCAGGCAATCCCAGTTCCTTACTACCTGCGATGTGGTGTATCCTGTCTTCTTCAGCACACAAGCAATCACTCAAATCAGGAGGCAACAGTGAGATTTCAAGTCCTAAAATGGCAAAATTACCCAGCAGTAAGTGGAAGATGTTCAGAGCCAAGGGAGCTGCCCCTGTGGTTGCAATGGGACTGGAGGCTGCCCTGGTTGTTCCCAAGGTTGAGGGGGTCCACGGGCTCTGGGAAAGGCCAGGGCATGAGGAAGCCCTTTGCTGAGAGAGTTACCAGAAGAAGAATCCCAAAATCCCAGCCTGGTTTGGGTTGGAAGGGACCTTAAGGCTCACCCAGCTCCAACCCCTGCCATGGGCAGGGACCCCTTCCACTGGAGCAGCTTGCTCCAAGCCCCTGTGTCCAACCTGGCCTTGAGCACTGCCAGGGATGGGGCAGCCACAGCTTCCCTGGGCACCCTGTGCCAGCGCCTCAGCACCCTCACAGGGAACAGCTTCTGCCTCAGAGCTCAGCTCAGTCTTCCCTGTTGGGGCAGGTTCAAGCCATTGCCCTTGGCCTGGCCCTACAGGCCCTTGTCCCAAGCCCCTCTCCAGGTTTCTTGTTGATCCATTTAGGTATTGGAAGACTGTTATAGGTCTCCTTGTACAAACACAGCCATATTNTGGGGCAGGTTCAAGCCATTCCCCTTGGCCTGGCCCTACAGGCCCTTGTCCCAAGCCCCTCTCCAGGTTTCTTGTTGATCCATTTAGGTATTGGAAGACTGTTATAGGTCTCCTTGTACAAACACAGCCATATTCTGCCAGAAGAGACACTTACATGAAAGAGTATTTTTTCCCCAAACAACTTCCTTATGTGATTGTTTGCTTGCTTGTTTGATGGTGCTGTTCTTTCAGAACCTACACAGAGGAAAAAGTGAATGGAGCTGAGCTGTCAGTTCTTCTTGCTCCTATTTGAAGTGTTCCAGGACAGCATGTGAGCAAACCCGTTTACAGGATGCTCACCTATACACTTGGGCACTTAAAAGAACTTTTAATTAGATTTACTACATTCAGACTGATAGAATCATAGAATCATAGAACAGTCAGGGTTGGAAAGGACCTTAAGATCATCCAGTTCCAACCCCCCTGCCATAACCAGGGACACCTCACACTAAACCATGGCACACAGGGCTTCATCCAACCTGGCCTTGAACACTGCCAGGGATGGAGCACTCACAACCTCCCTGGCCAACCCATTCCAGTGCCTCAGCACCCTCACAGCAAAGAATTTCTTCCTTAGATCCAATCTGAACCTCCCCTGTTTCAGTTTGAACCCGTTACCCCTTGTCCTGTCACTGCAGTCCCTAAGGAAGAGTCCTTCCCCAGCATCCCTATAGGCCCCCTTCAGATACTGGAAGGCTGCTCTGAGGTCTCCACGCAGCCTTCTCTTCCCCAGGCTGAACAGCCCCAACTTTCCCAGCCTGTCTTCATATGGGAGATGCTCCAGTCCCTGATCATCCTCGTGGCCTCCTCTGGACACGTTCCAATGGCTCCATGTCCTTTTGATGTTGAGGACACCAGAACTGCACACAGTGCTCCAGGTGAGGTCTCATGAGAGCAGTGTATTGTCTTAATGAGAAGCTTCAGGGTACAGTTATGAGACATTTCATGATATTGCTGATAAAATTCATTGCTTTCACAAAACACTTTAATGGAAAAAAAAACCCCAAACCAAACCAAAACCAGCTAGGAATGAGCATTCAGGACCTAAGTTTATATCACAAACTCATGGCTAGCACAGCAAAGAGTCTGTGCTGATCATGAGCTGTGAAGAGGTCAGGCAGCCATGGTAGGGACCAACTCAGCTGCAACACGGTTGTTTCTTAGTCTGAAGAAAAATTAATGAGCTCATCTTAACAAAACGATGGAAAACTCACAGCCTGAAGTGTCTGGGGGCTCAGCGTGAGCAGAAACACCTTGTGGGTTAAGCCCATAATGAAAACAAAATACCATGTATCAGTTCTATCACAACCTGACTGTCATAAATGAGCCAAGCCGTTGGCAGAGGTAATAGCAGGGGATCTTTCAGCAAGCACAGCAGTAATCACCCTAAAATAATAATAATGAAACATCTTCCCTCTTATCTGGTTATACAGGTGATAAAGAAGTGTTTTCCTTAAAAAATCCATTTTATAGATATAAAAATAAATATGTGTCAAAGTCATGTGTAGTCATTTTGAAAGGAAAAAGGTTTGATCTTGTGAAAAGAATACACTAATCCTTTTCGGTAGGTATGAGATGGGCATTGTAAAAGCTACTGCTGCAGGTAGGAGTAGAGAGTTTGTGGTCCCTATTTAGCCACATGGATCTTAAAGCCAATACCACATAGATAGTATTGTTATTATATCAGTCTTTTTCACTACTTCATTAGAACATTCGTCCTCTACACCCCAGTTCTGCAGTTCTTCATTCAGCACTTACTGGAACTCACTCTACAACCACTGTCTCTTGAGTCAGCTCGTGGTATTATTGATCTGGTCTGGGCCCAGGGTGCCCAGAGAAGCTGTGGCTGCCCCATGCCTGGCAGTGCTCAAGGCCAGGTTGGACACAGGGGCTTGGAGCAAGCTGTTCCAGTGGAAGGGGTTCCTGCCCGTGGCAGCGTTTGGAACTGGATGAGCTTTAAGGTCCCTTCCAGCCTAAACCACTCTGGGATTCTATGAGCCTATGTAAAGATGCCTTTTCTGTTACTTTCATGTGAAAACTCCAAGGCAGTGACTAGAATGTGGAAACTTGGCTTATGGAGTGGTTTTACCTATACAGTTCAGCTAGATAAAATTTGCTAGTCCCTCTTCTGTTTTGCCAGCATAAAAGTCCTGGGAAGCCATGTCATAACACAGTAAAGCACAGGGACATCACAACGCTTAGCAGGGATGAACTGCATGCAAGAGTCAGAGCTGACGAAAATTGACTGAAAAATAGAAATAAGGTGATTTATCACATTCTGGTTGTGCTTATTATGGGCTCCTCCTAGGTGATAACTGCTCTAAAAATACCAAATGATTGCTTTTGCAATCAGATTAAAATAGAACTAAAACTAAAATATAAGGAATTAAGACCAGTAAAATAATTCTGGTTGATTTCTTAGGAAATTTAAGCTCTGTTTGCAGCTGCTCTCTGCTTTTACCTGCTTAACCAGCAAGAACTGCAGGCACTGACTGCATGTGGTTTTGGGAACTTACCGTCAGACTTTTCCATTTCTCCAAGTTAACTCAGCAGACACCCCATGGGCACTGCTCACACACAACTAAATCCATTGCTCCTTTATCTCTTAATTCTACCTGGATGAAGAAACAGTCTCATTGTTTATTTCCACGAGTTTATCCTTGATTAATGAAACCAGGCTGTTATTTGTTGCCAGTACCAGAACATCCCCTGTAAAAGGCACAGCTACCATAACCGTGTTATCTCCTCAACTCTTCCATATGGTATTAACCTAAATCTAATTCTCCAGAGCGTCCTGGCTGAAATGAACCATGAACAAGATTTGTAGCTCTGTTTAGGTACTCCCTCAACGAGTGAAACCTTTTCAACCCTACCTCCAGTTGATTTGGGGGAAAATGGTGGAAAGATGCTGTTTCCTTGATCCTACATCCATCCCCAGTTAACACCGCAGCAGGAATCAAGCTGCTCTGAACTTCACCAAGGGATAGATTCCTAATGATTCCAAGATCGGGAGATGCCAGAAATGGCATCTATTTACAAAAGCACCCTGCACTCTCACTCATGTCAGATGTCTCACCACTCATACACAAAGTCTTATGCCCTTACATGCTTTGAACACACACACACCCCCCACATAGATGAAGCTGTTGCCAAACGTGTCCATGAGGCTCCATGCCTTTTCCCTTTGTCTGCAGTGATGGGTATCTGCAACTGCAGATACATGGGTCTGCAGTTGCATTTAGCACTCCCTCACTTACATTCCCCCATTCCCAGGTATGATATTCCCCATTCTGCACGGAAGCAGCCTCTCATCAACTGCTTGACCCAGGGTATCTGCAGCATCCAACTGCAGCATCCCCCTCTAACTACAGCATCCCACTGCAGTATCCCATTCCACTGCAGTATCCCATCCCACCGCAGCATCTCACCCCACTGCAGCATCCCCCTCTAACTCCAGCATCCCACTGCAGTATCCCATCCCACTGCAGCATCTCACCCCACTGCAGCATCTTCTCACCCCTTTCCACTGCAGTCCGCAGCTTCCCAGGTACTGCAGACTCATTACCCAACACAGCTCTTCCTTCAAGCACTGTTTTTGCTTAGAGGGTTTGCACCTTTCTCCAGTTAGATTGATTTATTAGAAAAATTCACTTTTTCTTTCCAATACACAGAAATAGAACTAAGAGTACAACAGAAGCTCAAAGAGATACAGCCTCCATCCACTGAATCATCATCTGAAATGGTCCCTGAAGAAAAGTTCTGGCAATATGGCATGGTCCTTTCATTGTCCATGGACTTCCTGCGCTGTTACAGGGATCCCAGTGGGAAACCCTGAAGCACCTGCACCCCCCCCCAGGTTCTCCTCACTGTGTTCAGCTGCATTTTCAATGTGTGCTGTCCCAGGGCAAACAGTTTCAAGGTGAAAATACAGAGTTCAACCCANGTCCATGGACTTCCTGCGCTGTTACAAGGATCCCAGTGGGAAACCCTGAAGCACCTGCACCCCCCCCCCAGGTTCTCCTCATTGTGTTCAGCTGCATTTTCAATGTGTGCTGTCCCAGGGCAAACAGTTTCAAGGTGAAAATACGGAGTTCAACCCATACGGTTGGATGCAGAGCTCTGTATCCTGAAGCAGAAGATGTGTGTTAGGTGAAATCACTTCTTCCCCAGAAGGTCAGTGTCTTGGGAAGGTTCCTCCAGCTCTGCCAGGGCAGGAGTTTCTCCATCTTTCCTGTTTAAAAGTGTGTGCCCACTCCTTGGCCAATGGATTTCACAGTCCAAAGGCAGCTTTTCATGATGTGAATGCTATTTTCACAAAGACATTAATAAAAAAGCCCTCCCCCCGTTTACTATATAACAGCACAAGGCTACCTCCCCTCTTCACTCTCCATGACCTGCTCACCGCAACCCTCAGCCACCTTAAAAGCAGCTTAAAATGCAACTAATGGCAACATTCACTCTCAGAATTTCACTTGTGGTGCTGGATGAGCTTTAAGGTCCCTTCCAATCCAACCCATTCTGTGATTCTATGACCTCTGGGAAGTCCAGGCTGCAACCCCAGCACCCACCAAGCACCAACCCTGACGCACCCAGGGCTGTTGTGGGGCTTATGCTCTGCTCTTGGCTGTGAAAAGGGGAGAAAACCACTCTGGACACGCACAGGGCAGGAGGTTAAAGCCTTTCCAAGGTTTCTGAGGGACAGAACAGTGTGAGAAAGGAGGGAACGCAGCCTCGACTGCTTCACCCCGCTCCCAGCACACCCCGAACCCCGCTCCCTTCCTCCTGCACCTCCCATTTACCGATTACACACAAACCCCGTCCATTTCCAAACCCATTCCTCTCCCGTGCCGCACTCACACCGCAGCCCCGTACAGCGGGGTCCCACCGCTCCCCTCGGCCGCGCCGGCCTCAGCCCGTCTCCTCCTCCTCCTCCTGAAGTTGCCGTTATCGAACATCTTCTCGCAGTTGGGGTCGAGGGTCCAGTAGCTGCCTTTGCCTGCGGAAGACATGAAGGGTCCGGCGCTGCGAAGGGGCCGCTAAGCCGGGTGCCATCACCCCTTATCCCTGCCCCGCTTACCCGGGTCGTCCTCTGCCCGCGGCACCTTCTTGAAGCAGTCGTTGAGGGAGAGGTTGTGGCGGATGGAGTTCTGCCAGCCCGCCTTGCTCTTCTTGTAGAAGGGGAAGTTCTCGGCCACGTACTGGTAGATCTGGCTGAGGGTTCGCCGCCGGCCCGGCGCGCTGTGGATGGCCATGGCGATCAGCGCCGAGTACGAGTAAGGCGGCCTGGCCGGCCGCGGGCACTCCTGAGGCGGGCTCAGCGCCGCCCAGCCCCGCTCCGGGCCCGGCGGGAGGAGCGGCCCGCTGGGGACGTAAGGCCCGCTGTGGCCGCCGAGCCACACGTAAGGGCTGGCTGAGGGCGGCGGGCGCGCCGGAGGGCAGAGGCCGGGGCACCCGGCGGCCTCCAGCAGCGCCTGGGCGTGAGGCGACGGCGAGGCGGGCGGCACGAAGGGGTGCATGCTCCGGCGGCTCCGCGCCGCTCCGCGCCACGCCGCTTAAATAGAGCCCGCGGGTGCGGATGGCGGCCATGGGATAGCCCCATCGCAGCCACCCCATCCCCGCCCCACGCGTGCCCTCGGCCCCTCCGCCCGCCCCGGCCCCTCCGTCCCGCTTGAGTGCATCGAGGTCCGGACCCCGCGGTGGGCATCACCCGTTCCGCTTCCCCTGGAGAGAGTTTCCTGGGTGGAAAGGGGGGGGGATATGGGAACAGAAGGGTGAGAGGCTGCGGCTGGTAGCACCTTGCCAACGAGGGCACTAAATCTGCCACATGAGCCTTTGTCCTGTAGCAGAGATGAGCAACAAGGGGGAATGGGTTCAAACTGAAACAGGAGATCTAGGTTGGAAGCTAAGGCACTGTAGTGACAGGACAAGGGGTAACGGGTTCCAACTGGAACAGGGGAGGTTTAGATTGGATCTAAGGAAGAAATTCTTTGCTGTGAGGGTGCTGAGGCACTGGAATGGGTTGGCCAGGGAGGTTGTGAGTGCTCCATCCCTGGCAGTTATTAAGGCCAGGTTGGACAGAGCCTTGGATGGCATGGTTTAGTGTGAGGTGTCCCTGCTTCTGGCAGGGGGGTTGGAACTGGATGATCTTAAGGTCCTTTCCAACCCTAACTATTCTATGATTCTAAGCTGTTCCCTGTTTTCAGGTGCTGAGGCGCTGGCACAGGGTGATGGACCAGAGAAGCTGTGGCTGCCCCATCCCTGTCAGTGCTCAAAGCCAGGTTGGACACAGGGGCTTGGAGCAAGCTGCTCCAGTGGAAGAGGTCCCTGCCTGTGGCAGGGGTTGGAGCTGGCACTGCAGCTCCTGCATCTCCCATGCAATGGGATCAGGTCCCACACCCTGTAACCACTGTTGCAGTCTAGTCATGCACATCAGAAGCTCAGATCAGAAAGCCCCAGAATGCTGAGAGGTGTTTGCAAAGAGGGTTCAGGTACCTTTTTCACTTGACTTAGAATCATACAATCCCAGCCTGGTTTGTGTTGGAAAGGACTTTAAAACTCATCCAGTTCCAACCCCTGCGCAGACAGGCAGGGACACCTTCCACTAGAGCAGCTTGCTCCAATATAAGCCTACATTTCTAACTCTAAATTCTAATCTAAAATTACTCATCTTTGATGGACGACATATCGTGATTTGAAGAAAAAGTGACTTTAAATTGCATTTCTATATATTCTTTTCCTATAGAGCATGTCTGCCTCTTTGAAACTTCAGACGGTTTCTCAGAAACATGGATAAAAGGCATGGCTTTATCAGTAGCTAGAGCTATATAAAGAGCTATATGAAGCCAAATATAAATGGGATAATGATCAGTGGTAGGGAATTGAAATCCTTCTGGTGGCATCTCATACAACTAAAATAATCTCCAATTCTTAATCTGTCAATCTCTATTTTGGGGCTGTGAATGCAGGAGTTAAAATCCACCTGTCTCGCTGGATCTTTGTGTAGTCAGTATCATCCTTACGTCTGAAGTATTTCTTTCTGAACCACATTATTTGTTACATGTTGGCATTCCCATGGCAGGTCTGTCTAACCTGGATTCCTCTGGGCATGGCTCAGAGCAGAGCACAGAATCCCAGCCTGGTTTGGATTGGAAAGGACCTTAAAGCTCACCCAGCTCCAACCCCTGCCACAGGCAGGGACCCCTTCCACTGGAGCAGCTTGCTCTGAGCCCCTGTGTCCAACCTGGCCTTGAGCACTGCCAGGGATGGGGCAGCCACAGCTTCTCTGGGCCATCACCCTGTGCCAGCGCCTCAGCACCCTCACAGGGAACAGCTTCTGCCTCAGAGCTCAGCTCAGTCTCCCCTGTTCTGGCAGGTTCAAGCCATTCCCCTTTGTCCTCTCAGTACTTCAGGGGTGCAAGGAACACTCAGATCAGATTTCNAACAGCTTCTGCCTCAGAGCTCAGCTCAGTCTCCCCTGTTCTGGCAGGTTCAAGCCATTCCCCTTTGTCCTCTCAGTACTTCAGGGATGCAAGGAACACTCAGATCAGATTTCTTCCTAATGGAAGGCAGTTTGTTGGTAGATTCCGCCCTGGAGCATGAATGTCATAACCGAAAATGGGTTATGATAGGAATATATATATATAAAAATATATCTAAATACATATATATATATACACACACAATCATACAAGTTCCAAGGCAAGGATTTATCTTTAACAGCCTCTTGGGACCATCCTAGAATCTCCTCCTGGGCTCTACCAGTCAGCACAGCAGTACTCCAACAGCACAGCTTCACTGAGGACCCCTGCCCTTTGCTATGTCTCAATAGTGTTCCAGGAAAGGTTTAATCCACTGCTCTCCAGCAAGGAATACCTGTTTGTCCATGCTTTGGGAAAATGGTCCAGAAAACAAGCTGATTGCCAGTGATTTTACTCACTTGCGACTTCACTGGGTGGAAATGAGAGTTGAAGAGTTGAAAACCATTGTGCTGCTGGTGTGAAGTTTGCACCGAATGCCTCTGCATGCACATTGCAGAATCAGAAATAGATGGTTCATACCACTAATGAGTGTTCATCTGAATACCAGGTATTTAGGCATAGTTTTAGAAGTAGCAGGTGAACCAGCCTGTGAATGCTGCTCATCCTTGGAAAGCCTGCTCTGTTTTCCATGGCATTCCTCGTCCATGTGCTGCCTGCCTGTGTGTCAACTACAGCTACAACTGTAGGCATAGGTGAAATGTGCTTGTAACCATCAGGCTGAACCAGACCAGCTACACTGGTACTACTCCTGTTAGTCCAGTGTGGGCTGGATGAATTTGCCCGTAAGTTTTAGGTATCTACTGTGTAAACAAGAGAATTTATACCTAAACAGTCTATTTTCTAAATAATATGTGTTCTAAATGTCTGAATTTATAGGTCTGAAGAGAGCTCATTAAATTCTCCTCAATTGAGCTGACACCTGGGGACATAAAAACACTGGTGCAGAAAGTATTTGTTAATGCCAACTTCTTTCTGCTTTGTAATTCCAGGTAAATACACAAACATAACAAAGCTCCTTTGTGGTAAAGGAGTTAATGCAGGAAAAATACTTTTTGTCATGGAATGTGAAGCTTTTCACAACTTAACTTTGCTTTCTCTGCAATTTCAGAAGCATTTGCAGGGTGAGGAGCGCATTGTGACGGGCTGATCACAGGTGGCAATCTCTGGTGTGTGTTTCCAACACCGTGCTAGCTCAGTGGGACTGCTTCCAGCAGGTGTTCTCCCCATCATGTGCTTTGTTACCCATTGCCTGGCAGTGTGAGACACATGGCTGTTCCCAGATGCACCTGAGAAACTAGCATCATAGAACCCAGCCTGGTTTGGGTTGGAAGGGACCTTAAAGCTCACCCAGCTCCAACCCCTGCCACA
>NDXB01000062.1:1112-48993 GCA_002631895.1 Agapornis roseicollis
CCATCCATCCATCCATCCACCCACCCACCCACCCATCCATCCATCCATCCACCCATCCCACTACAGCGGAATATACCCCAGCAGTTAAACATCCTTTGCTGCAGACTCACGCAGCGGGGAGGCGCTGCAAAGATCACCCCAGTGGCGCCCCAGGGAGGTCCCGCCTCCCCGCCCCGCCTTGCCCAACGTTCTCCCGCCCGCCTCCCGTCTCACGTAGCCGACTGCGGGCGCAGGAGCTCGCTTTCCGCCCGCCCTGCTGCTCGCCATGCTGCCCCTGGGGAAGCTCCGTCGGCCCCTCGCCGCCGCCTCCCGCCTGGCCCAGGCCTGGGCCCGCCCGCAGGTAAGGCCGGGACGCTGCGGGGGGAGCCGAGCCTTGCTTAGGGAGGCAGCTGCGGCAGGGAGCGGGCCGCGGTGCGAGCCCTGGGCCCGGAGAGGGCGGGCTTGGCGCGGCAGGGGCGGGGTCTGGGTGCCGGCGGTCCCGCCTGTGTCTCTTCTCCCGGTGTCGGGACGGGGGCTGCCCGGTGGGCAGTGGCTGTTGCCGCGACGTCCTCTTTAAGGTGTCTCTTTGCAAGCAGGGGCACTCCTCGTGCTGAGCGCGGGCCCCGGGTCTTGGTCTTGGCCAGAATCGTGTGCTGTGCTTTGGATGGGACAAGTGGTCCAGCACCGGTCCAGCGTTCACTTGAGCGGCAGGAAACATCCACTGCTGTGCGGCAAAATTTGTCTTCCTGCAGAAATTCGGCCCTGGACTGGCCACTGGTGCAGGATTGCTATTAATTCAGGATCCTGTGGGGAGTTAGAAACCATAAATACCAAAAGTGGCTGCAACAGATGGCAAAGCTAGATGTGCAATACTTGAAAGGGTAATTAAGAAACAAGACTTTTGCTCTTGGCTGTCTGTATTTTGTAGCTTGAGCTGTACAGTTCACATGAATGCTGATGCTTGTGAAATTAGACATACCCAGAATCCATCCTCTGTGCACAAAGCCACCTCTGTGCAAATGCAGGCTAAGGCAAAAGATTTGGTTTGGCCTTAGTTTTTCTAGTCCTATTTGAGAGGCGAGTAGCATGTCCCAGGTTATTAAAGCAGTTGCAAAAGTAAGCATATAGAAATATTGTTCTTGACTAGCCAGTGAAGGCAGGGATATAGACTCCTCATGCATAGAAACCTCATGCTGGAAGAAATTAGTCTTTTCCCAAGCTTTGGTATCTTGTTCTTTGTTTTTCCAACAATATGTAATTTGCTAATATTGATGCAAGATTGCAACTAGAAAACAGATTGCAGTAGTGTGAGTCGGTTGGGTAAGGGCAATGTAGGCAGCTGTTGATGTTGCCTCTATTTTGATGGCATTGACATCCTCACCTTTGAATAATGTGTTCAGCTGACTGTATTGGTTTGACTTTTTGTATTCTGCTGCTAGCTTCATGAGGAAGGGGTATGAGAGAAGTCAGCTCTTGGTTTATTATGAGCTAATAATTAAACAATTGAGTGTGGCAAATAAAAGCCATGTCACGATCTGTCAAGCTGCTGAAATGAGCTGCAGCAAGTAATGCCCACAACGGCTACTGCCAAAGACAAAAAGTCACAAGATACTTTTGTAGTGGAGATCACAAAGTACCCACTACTCCCAGCTCCCAGTTTGTGATTTTTCCCAATGTTGTATCCCAGGTACTCGCATTCCTTGCTACGGGTCCAAGACAAGATAATAGCGTTTTCTATGAAATTCGCACATACGATATTAAGCCATCAAAGATGAAGGAGTTTGTGGAGATGGCCAACAAGTACTTTCACCTTCGCGCAGCTCACTCAGAGATGGTGGGAATCTGGTCTGCAGAGCTGGGAGCCATGAATAAGGTGGTCCACGTTTGGAAGTACGGTATGCTCAGCATCCCTTTGCACTGTTCTGCTCTCTCTGTGCTCCCTGTCTCCTAGGCAAGAAGGTGAGGAGAATGCTTATACAACTTATATTTGTTGCCCTTACTGTAAGAAAGTGTCCCACAGGAGTATTTGTTCCTGCGCCAATTACTAAAAAAAACCACTGCGGAGCCTGTAAGGACAATTTTGACATGTTGGGATGAGAGAGTTGCAACTGTTCCTAAACAGCAGTCTCTGCTTGAAGCAGGTACAATGGAGGAACTGCAGCAGAGCGCTTCTCCATGGTAAAATTTTCTAATTTAGGGTCAGTTCCTGAACAGCAGATGTTTTATGAATTTCAGAATGGATGTAAAGAAGTCCTTTTTATCTACAGTAAGATTAAATGCATTAAGTGAAGACAATCTATATGCAGTCTCTGTAAGTTTGAATGCATGTGTAATTATTGCCAAATTTTAGTTCAGTGTAACAGTCACTCCCCTACAGTAATGAGCTTGCAGTCTGCATGCTTAAACTCCTCCTGCAGCTGCACTGTGGTGAGTTGGAAGCCATCCACCAGCTCTGATTTCCCAAGCACACAAAATGTTTTGTTACTGCATCAGCCTTGGTAGAAATAGGCTTCTTGCAGTATAACAAACTTTATATGCTGTTGGATTTGTTGGTGATCCAGAAGCTGCTGGTGAGGCAAGACAAGCTACAGTTGTGGCACAAACTGGGCATGCTGGCTGTGCTCTTTCTGGAGCCCAAGAGCTGCTTGGGTTACAGATAGATGAGAGGGCACAGAGGTATCATTTCTTTGTACATCTGCTGGCCAAAGGACCTTAAGATCACCTAGTTCCAACCCCCCTGCCTTATGGGACACCCCACACTAAACCATGCCACCCAAGGCTTCGTCCAATCTGACCTTGAACACTGCCAGGGATGGAGCACTCACAACTTCCTTGATCAACCCATTCCAGCGTCTCACCACCCTAATAGGAAAGAATTTCTTCCTTATATCCAGTCCAAACCTCCCCTGTATGTTTATCTGTATCTGGGCCTATGTATACAGATAATTTTGTGTCTGGGGTCCTCAGTCTACTCATTGAAATCCACCATGTTCACAATACCTGTGTAGAATAAAGGGTCACCCCTTTTGTCCTCAAGGAATGAGAGGACCAGCTGTCTGTCAATGGAAATATTACATGTTTTCATGCATCTATTAATAAGAAATTGTCCTGCTTCTCAGAACTTTTCAGCCTTGGCTATTATTTATTTCTGTAAAGAAACCACATTTTTTTAATAATCTGTGAGAAACTTCTAAAATTAAAAAATAAGGAAAAATCTGTATTTTTTATTTGTTTCCTAATGGTGTTTTCATGTGTAAGTGACAGCATTCTTTCTCCTCGATTCACCAGACCTCTGCTTGTATGTGTTTAGTAGTTAAAAATAATTGGTACATTTTTCTCTTAGTCCCAAGATACTGGTATTTCTTCAGGCTCTTCCTGTTTTCTCAGATGCTGGATCTTTCTCTTGTATTATTGAAAGCTGTTTGCGTGAACACCCTTCTTAAAATGCCACTGCACCCTAACCAACTGAAATTCAGACACTCTAAACTCAGTGGATTTGTTTTCAAGTAATAAATAAAACCAGAGGAAAATGTTTAGATTTTGGGCACAATGTAGCTGAACAAATAAAAATTACATCTATGCTTGTAATTTTTATCTGATTTTATATAAGCCAAAATTCATATTTTTCTTAGTTTTCTCTTGGTCTACTAATACCCCTTCTGAATCTCCTTTTCCACTTCACTTCCCCGTTTGCTGTGCTTTCTCCAAATCTCTTTACCCTTGGTAACTGTTGCCACATCCAGTAATCCCTGCAGATGCCAAATGTGTATCTTTCTTAGCAGTAACATTGCTTAATGCATTTTAACATTTTATAGTCTTTTTTGGAAAGTTTGTTTTGGCTTGAAACCATGTAAATATGAGAGCTAAAGCAGTGATTTCTGGAGAATTTAAAGGAAAATTACCACATCTGCTTCCAGCTAATATGCTGTTTAAAAACATCAGTTTCAGATTTATGGAAGTGGAGCTTGCCTCCTTGTAATTATACATTTTGGTTGACTCTGCTGTAACATTAAGTGCATTTTTCATTGTTTTTTGTCTTGGGTTTTTGTTTTCTTTCTTACAGATAACTTTGGCCATAGAGCAGCAGTTCGACATGCACTAGCCAATGACAAAGACTGGCAGGAAAAATTCATCTCTCCAGCTCTCCCCCTGATAGAAAAGCAGTACAATGAAGTTGCTTATCTGGTACCCTGGTGTCAGCTTGGGAAGCCTCCAAAAGAAGGGGGTGAGCTTATCTTCTCTCTTGCTGAGTAAAGTTACTGATGCTGAAGGACTAACAAAAAATGGCTTAAAGTTTAAACCAGGTATTACGTGGTTTTAGAAGCCCTTATGTAACAAGCGTGCACATTTCACACCCACGTGAAAAAGGGGACGTAACACAGATGAGGGACAAAGGTTTTGAGAAGGATTTTATGCTGACTTCCATCAATTACTGACTAGAGCCCTGATCATGAAGGTTGTAAAGAGGTGTGTGGCTTGCCTGAGTGTGCACGGAAAATGTCAATGCCGTAGTAGTGGTCAAAGGAGTCATCTGGGACTTGCTTTGTCCATCTGTCAGTGAGAGGGCATTTCCTGGAGACACTAAAGAAGAGATGATGATTCTTCTCTTTCACAGAGGTTTTTGAGTGAATCAGTTTGCTTTGATGTTACCGATGCTTTTGCCATAATAATTTCAAGAGAAGAACAAAAAAAAAATCCTTGTTTTTAAAAGATACATGGAAGTCAAGCATACTTTGTAACAATCATAGATCAGGTGTAGAGGTCCTGTCCATATGTATACTAATTCTTCCGGTGTAAAATGTGGCATTAATAATGCTGACTGTTCCCCAAT
Organism: Agapornis roseicollis; assembly: GCA_002631895.1. Classification (NCBI taxonomy): domain Eukaryota; kingdom Metazoa; phylum Chordata; class Aves; order Psittaciformes; family Psittacidae; genus Agapornis; species Agapornis roseicollis. Next base: position 5,923 of record NDXB01000062.1, read on the forward strand.
ATATGAACGTTTGCAATCAAAGGGGTTTATCATAAACCACTTCAATACCAGAAAACATCACCAGCCTTAAAACAGGCCAACTCACATTGTTCTATCAGCCATCCAAATCCCAGAAACATGTATGAGTACTTGTGATACTGCAAAATAGCCTGTGTCTTCCCAGGCAGCAGTGAATACTGCTAAGCTGGGCTCAGTGTGAAGATTTCTGTTCCTCAGCATCGTGGTAACAGTTACACTTGAGCTAGCTCCAGTCAGCAAGCCTGTGTTCTTGTGAGCCCCTGAAAGCTGTGAGATGTTGTGCGTGCTGGGATGAAGGGGCAGTTTCATGTCCTCCTGCCCGCACATGGCAGGTAATTGCAGTACCGGTTTCACAGGAACTATGTCTAAGAAACAGCATATTATGTATTTTCTTCCTTGAAGTCATCTTTGCCTTTTTTCCCAGGGGTATACGAATGGGTTACTTTCCAGATGAAGCCTGGTGGGCCAGCATTGTGGGGTGAAGCATTTCAAGCAGCAATCAATGCTCACATCAATACAGGTTACACGAAACTGATTGGTGTTTTCCACACAGAGTATGGATTTCTTAACACAGGTACTACTCAATTTCTGGGAGAGACTTTGACATTGGAAGGGGTGGAGGGAGGGGGGGAAGCGCTTGTCCTGGATCAGGATTGGCTGGCTTGATAAAAATGTTGGTGTGGGTCACCAGAGTCCTGTAAACAGTCCTTGAACCCATCTTTGTGTATTGGGTTATAGACCAGGTGCTGCTGTTTTAGAAGACTCTCAGATCTGGTGTTAAAGAGTCGAACCTTTTAAAGATTCAGCAAAGGCTTATCCCATCACTTGCTTGCCTAGAGATTTGTTTCTGCTAACTGCAAGGCACCTAACTGGTGAAGGCAGATTCTTAGTACCTTTTGTGTTGCAGCAAAACAGCATTCAGCTGACTGTGTTTGTACTTTTCTCAGTCCACGTGATCTGGTGGAATGAGAGTCCAGATCACCGGGCAGCAGGAAGGCACAGAGCTCATGAAGATGCCAGAGTGGTAGCAGCTGGTAAGGGATGAATAATCCAGAGAACTCACTAGTGCTACCTGCATGCATGCTGAGTAAAGTATTGTTTCTCACTGGATGCCTGTCTTAATTAAACATGTTTAATTTCAGTGCGGGACAGTGTCAGATTCTTGGAGTCCCAGCAAAATATGCTCCTGATACCTCTGCCATGCTCGTCACTGAAGTAACCTTCTAAAGATGCAACTGATGGCAGAAAGGACAAGATGGAAGTGCTGTCAGGAGGTGCTGTAAGATGGATTATCAAACCCTCGTGACCTCAGCTGTTCTTCAGTTTACAGTAAATAGATGCAAAATGTTGATCACTAGCAGTGTAAATCAGTAAAATTTTGCACCCTGATAGCAATTGCTGAGTTTATGGTGATACTCCTACCTCCCCAGGAAACAGAACTTGAGCCCTATCACTTATGGCATGAACCACACTTCACCCATCTTTTATTTTAATTCCCTAGTTTTTAATACTTTTCTGCATAGGTAGATCACTTACCAAACCTTGCAAGTTAAGTGCTCTTTTCCATCACAGCTCAGAGCTAGTATCATTTTCATAATGTGCATTGGTGACTCTTGTAATTACCACATTTTGGATATTGCATACTGGGTTAAGAAGGAATGCCCCCACATATCTGTTAACCAAGTATGTTTTAATCAGGCTTCTCACTGGGATGCTTTGTATTAATTCCAAATCATGAAAAACATTAATGTGGTTGGAATTGCACCTAGGGAGGTGCTGCAGTGGAGCTGGTCAGGTAGTGTGTCCCAATGAACTCTGCTGCAAGACAAGCATTTATTCACTATCTTACTATAGTTCAATCCGGCTCTTCCCTTTCTTGTTCATCAGGCACTTTCTCAAAACTGTAGATTACACACATAATGTTTCTCCTTAGGTATCTTAATGTTTCTCTAGGCTGTTGAATAGGCCTTCTTGTTCAACTGTGAAGTTAAACTCAGCTGACAGTCTTCTAAATACTTTTTGCCAGACTGATGAAAGCTAAATAAATGTGTATAGAGCATGAATTCTGTTGCTTACAGCTCAAGCTCTTAACTCTTTTTAAACTGTGAAATGATAAACCCCATTCTCCAATTACAGCATTTTGCAGGTCTTGGATTTTGGACAACAGCGGTCTTGGTAATTGCTTTAAAGCCACTAAGCTGAAGTGAACAGCAGCACAGCAGAAGGTACATGGGCTAAGGAGTCACGCTTATATGTTGTATACGGTGGAATTGAGCACGCCCTTCAGCATTTAAAGGTCAGGAAGTGGCAGAGAACACAGGAATCTTTCCCACAGGTTAATCACTGACCTTCAGTGAGCAATGGATTTAACTTTTCTGCTGAAGTGTCTTTGTGCAATTTGCCTAATGATGATTATCGCTTCTGTGAAGTGCATTAGGATTTCACAGAAAGCACTTAAAAAGGCCCTGCTATAGGCAATTACGTCCGAGGGCAGGTGGGTAGGGTCCAGCTGCTCTAGTAAGGGAATGTAACAGGTCCCAGCACCTATACGCACATTTGTAACTCCTCTCCCTCCAACAAAGCCATCTTTAACATTCTCAGGTTGAACAAGTGCTACTTCAGAGACCACCGTTGTATATTTTACAAATCAACTTTTTAAGTATAAGTGGTTGATAAACCATCACTACCAAGCTGATTCAGAATGTTACCTTATGGCAGTTAACTCAGGACTGTTTTTGGGGTTTTTTAAATAACAAAAAACATGGGCTGAAAAATGGGACAGGGAATTAATAGAGCTTTCTTTTTTTCTTCCCCTAACCACTTAAGTTCTATTTTTTATTGGAATAAAAAAGAGCTGTGCTAAAAACAGTGTAATTTTTTAAGTGAGACTGTTTTCCTTGTCACCAGCCTTAAAGCATGCTCAGGATTTTAGAGGTATGCTTTATTCCAAAGCTCATGGTTTTCTGACAGGTGGTTGATGAATCAAAAGCACATTACCTAAAATACCAGCTGGACACTAGATTAAAACACAAAACCCAGGAAATTTCAATTAGCGTCTTTAGTGTGGATTTTCCTGATGAGTGCAACTTCAAGAACTGGCTGGATCCTGGAACTTAACTGGTTGGTGGTGGGATTACAGGCAGTAGTTGGCAAAATTTTAACATCGGTTTTCTTTTGGTCAGTCAGACCATTATTCTGCTTTCATTTGTAAACTGCTGCTCTAAATCAAGCTAGTATTAACTGGAATAGTTTTCCTTCAATTTGATGCTAGCTAAGGGTTCATTAAGTTTAGCGTATTTCAGTCTTTATACTGAAGCATAGCATTTTGTTTTGTCAGTACAAAAAGGCATAGGCTGTTTTAGCAAAGGGGAGCAGTTATCAATAGTTGTAATTTTCCACGTCTCTGTAATGGAAATACTCAGAGGAAGGTAGCTGACTTTGGATTTAAACGTCCAGGTAAGTTTATTGTGCTCTGCAGCTGGATTTGACAGTTGGACGGGTCACTGTTTTCAGGACTTGCTGAAGACCTTTTTATTTACTACCTTTAGAAACTCCAAGTAGCACTTCCATTTCAAACCTTGTGCCAGCTCACTTGACTGAATTGGACTGTGCCAGTTTGTACAGATACTGGAATTTGCTTGTACATTATACATCAACATTCAAACAAAACAAAATGGGCAAAACAACAAATTCTAACAGCACTCCTCAAAAGAACATATGCAAAAATGACATTTTGAAAACCAATGGTGCCACAACAGCTTTATTTTTCACTTAATACAAGGCAATTAGAGTGCCTTTTGATACTTCACATAACAGATATTAGCAAATACAAATATATATAGTTTTTTTTTCCTTTTCTTGAAAATGACCATTTAAGGATTTAACTTAGGAATTTCAGTTGTGAAATCGCTTTAGATTTTTGCAAAGTTAACAGATATTCCAGTGCAAAAAATAGATCCCATTACAGATAGCATAAAGTGCTTGGAACGAAGGACCACCTATAATTCAGGAGGGAAGGATAAGCGTAAAGTGGTAGTTTAACCATGGGGAAAATACAACAACTCCTTACCGAAATACAAATGTACTACAAAAAGGGGTACAACATGTCAATAGTAATATGATTTAGAATAAGTTAACACCTCAGCGCAGTTTCATTACAAAGAGTGGTTCATATACTGTATGTGACTCTAGAGTGATTTTTTCCCCAACACATGAGTAAATTAGTGGCTGTCTGAACTTATTCCATGACAAATCTTCATGTGAGAGTTGAATTATTCTGGCTGTTCAGTACAAATGAGTCAGGTCAGAGCTGTGAAATAGTCTGGTTAAGATCTGTATTTACTGTAATATTTTGTCACAGATAGTAGACTCTGTATGAGCGTGACAGTCACAGGGCAATAGGAATCAAGAATTTTGTTGGTGGGATAAGGAAAGAGGATTATGTTGTAACTGTTGTCTCCTGCTAAATTAATCATTTAAATGAGCAGTTTCAAAGAGCAGACCACAGCCCTTTTAGGACCAAATCTGAATCCTCCTAGAACTCGTTCTAGTTCTACATGCACTAGTTTGGTGCCATGCAAAACTTAAGCCCTTCACTTTGGTGACTTAATGCTGATTTGTAATAGTGATTTTTAGCAGTGGTATGCTAGTTGTTTCAATGACACTGTAATATAGCTGCAGCCTCTTATAGAGAAGTCATGGCTGTAGCTCTGCTGTTTACTAATTTTTCTGCATCTGGAAGTCTGGTGTATACATCACCCTGCTACTCATCCCCGTAGGGTGACAATGCCATAAACGTAATAACAGATCATGTTTTAAGTGAGGTATACCAATCCCCATTATACTCCTTTCTCAATCCCCGTAGCAATGTACTAAATACAGTTAAAAAAAAAAGTAGTATGAAAAAGGCACTTCAGCAGAGTCTGTAGAAAGCTCTTACTTTATCCCAAGGCAGGACACAGCAGGGATTGGGAACTTCATATATATTTAACTGTGTTTCAAAATTTCTGATTTGGCCAGTGTTACCAAGTATACCTGGAAATACAGAATCATAGACTGACAGAATGGTTTGAGTTGGAAAGGATCTAAGGACCATCTCGTTCCAACCCCCTGCCATGGGCCAGGACACCTCACGCTAGACCATGTAACCCAAAGCTCTGTCTGGCTCACAATAGCCTCTTGACTGTCTGTTAGCCTGCTATGGACATGCATGGAAGAAAACGGTCCGTGACTGATTCATGGTGGAGTGGCATCAAGAACTAGTGCTGAACCTGTATGGGTATTTAAAGAAGGGGCATGACATATTTGAACAGCCCAGGAACTGCACTTGGGTTCAAACCACATTACCAAACCTATTTCTGAATGTAAAAGCAAGGTAAAGGGCCCTGTAAGCATACTAATGAAAACATACTCTCCCATGACTGTTGTACAATGTCAATGAGAATTGGTTGTTCTTACTGCAAAATATGCCCTCTAACATTATTCTGGCTTCATAAAACCTCAGAAATCATTGACTGATGCAACTGTAGCACTACTACTTTGAAGAATCTTGTCCTTCAAGGGGATTTTTACTGAAGCAGTTTACTGTCACATGTGTAATAGGGGTGCGTTCTCCAGTTAGGGATCACCAAATGACTGAAACTACACTGCACAACAGAAGCAGAAACTTCTTACACATTAATCTAATGTTATACTAGTTTCCAAACAAAAACATTTGACGTGAACAACTTGCAGTATTTGCAGATAGCAGCTGATTGCTAGAGACTGGAACTTGGTCAGATCATGAACATAGCTACCACTGGATCGACAGAACGAGAGCATAGCATTGCAGGCACAATGTAAAGAAATACTGTGGCAACAAAGATCAATTGAAAGCACTTTCAATCCCTAATTAAGCTACCTACCTATTTAAACTCATAAATAATACTGTTAAAAAAAAAAATCTACATCTCATTTCTAGTTTTACCTGTCAAAGCCAGAAATGGCAACATGCTTGTGCTAAGCAGTAATTTCAGATTATGGGTACCTTTCTGGTGCAAAGCAGGGGTTAAAGAGCAGATATTACGTATCTGAGTAACATCTCATGATTTAGAATTTGCTCTTGGCATTAGCAGCTTGTACAACTACTGAGTTTGCTGCTGTGGTCCAAACACTAGGTCTGCTGCTCACCCACTTCCTCCTACTAGGTGTTCAGGCAGCTGCTGCAGTACCTCAAAGATCAGGAGAGTACTCAACTGCACAAAACCCTAGCCAGAGTAGGTTATTGGTTATGATGCTGGTGGGTCAATCCTGTGCATTTGCAGGGTTCACGGTTCTGTGTTTATCACCACTTACTGATGGAGATGTACAGATATGATGGCCTGTCTCTTGCCATCCCACCTGCACAGTACTGCTTTGTGGCCCCAGATTTGTCAGCAACTCACCTACACCAGTCTAGGAAAAGCAGGCAGTCAGGTAAGTTTTCACAATCTAAGGCTACAATGCTGGTGGTGACTTTTCCTGCCACTGACTGTTTTGGTGCATTCATTGCCAGCAATGGATGTAACACCACAAAATTCCCACTCACAACACGAATGTTTTAAAGACTAAAACATGCATGTCTAAAATACCTATAAATAACCACTGGCCACAGTTCCACAGTGAACTATTTCTGCAGTGCTAGTGAAAGCATACTGTACAGGACAAGACACAGTATAGCTGAACTCCCACAGCATCTGGTGGGTGCTTTACCACAGCTTCAGAGTTATACTGTAATGAGCTAAGTTCAAGTCTTTCACTTCAGCACAGTACAAGACGACTCCATGAGGCACGGCCCGCAAAGGAATTTGTTTCTGTTGCATTGAATTGCATTGCATTGAATGGTTATCAGTAGAGTGTCCAGTTTCTCTTCCTCTAGCTTCTTTGGGAGTATCCTATCCCAGGGAACTTTGCATTCTGCTCATCATTTCTTTGCTGGAAGTGGCTCACACACAACTTTCTTTTACCTTCTCATCTTGCAGGAAGGAATTAAGGATTGCAATGTCTACCACAGTCTGGTTTTTGTGCAGTGACAGATCCTTAGTGTGGTCGTCGTCGCTTTGGTCCTTAGCAAAATTTACAAATACCTGCAAGAAAAAAAGGCCATGTCACACATCACCCTGAATTTTCATTAATTCAGGGCATTTTACACACTGGGCTTCCTGAACTAGTCCCAAAATTCAGTACTTCAATAAAATGCCCTTGAAAGATAGGTCCAGTGAGCTGGCGGATTTATTCTTAACCTCTGCAAGAAGCTTTTGGCAGACAGCCTACTAAAAAAACTTACTTGGTCAAGTGTGGTCTGGGAAACGGAGTAGTCTTCAATGTGGAGTCTCTTCTTGTTCTGGGAGAGAATACTGAATATTCTGGCCAGGGAAGATGGTGAAGAGGGAAGCTGGTACTGCAGCATGTTCCGATGCTTTTCCTTCAGGACGCTTCCAGGGAAGGCGTGCCCAAAGAACTCCTCAACAGGCTTCAGGTCTGGGTTTGCCCCTGCAATTCTCACCACTATTGTGTAACCATCTCCAAACCTATAAACAAGAGAACCAGCACAAGAGTTAAGTGTCTTTGAAACAGAAGTGCAGTTTAAAATCCAGCAGCATCTCCTATAGCCAGAATAGCAATTAAGACAGAGGAATTAAGTCTGACTGTATCTCCCTAAAAACACAGATAACTCTGTGGTGTAAAATGAAAATAGCTACCTGTTCTTTAGATGCTGGACACTGCCCAGACACCTGAATCGCCCATTGACCATTATTGCCATTCGAGTGCACAGGGCTTCACATTCTTCCATGCTGTAGGCAGAAGTAACTTCATTAGCACTGCAAGCAGCAGTGAAGGGCAGAGCAGCTAAACAGAGTTTAGCATCCAGCCCTGGTAGATGCAGGGTATGATACAACTGGGCTGCTACTTGCCTGTGAGATGTGAGCACCACTGATCTTCCTTCTTTGATTACACTCAGAGCACAGTTCCACAGGAAACGACGTGCTTTGGGATCCATGCCGGTTGTTGGCTCATCCTGCAAAATACATACAAAACCGAGGTTATTCTGTTACATTCTGCCAACAAATATCTCTGAAATAACTGTCCATTCTGTTCATGCATACTGGAAACGTTGAAAATAAGCAGGTTTGACTTATTTTCTGAAATGAGAATATAATTTACGCTCCAAATTTTAAATTCGCAAATGTCTTTTCAAAACTGAGCAGTACTGCTCATTCTGGAAATATGCTGTTCTAAAACAAATCAACTAGTTTGTTTAAACAGAGCACTAGACTACTTTATCCTGCACTATGAATTCTAATAATCCTAAGATTTGTCCCCAGTTTTAATCTAAAGAATCTCAAAATACTTATTTCCAATCTTCATTGAGTTATTAAAAACACAGGACTAATTCTCCCACACAGTAAGATTTGCCTAAGTCCAGCCAGGAAGGGCTGTTATTTTTTTGTAGGTATAGAAATCTCTGCAGCTGTACTAAAGTGGTAAAGATGCTGGCAATTTGGCATCATGTTTGAGACTCCACTTACCCAGTGATTTTTCAGAAACAGAAGCCCAGAGTCACATTATAGGTTGCATGTACATTCAAATAAGGAATCTTTACTTCCATGTGCTCTTTGCTCCTGTTTAAGTGACTAATGATGTATTTAAACGTTAGCTGGATCTGACAATCTGGTCTTCCTCTGAACCTGATTTTTCTGTTTTCTAAGGAAAATGTTAATGAGCAAACGTTGCAGACTCACCAGGAACACCACAGGTGGCCCTCCAATGAGGGCAATGGCTGTGGAGAGCTTGCGCCTGTTCCCTCCACTGTAATTCCCAGCATATTTTTCTCCATATTTCACAAGACCCAGCTTCCGAATTGCCCACTCGCCAACCTATAAGAGAGAGCACAGCACCTGCTTGAGTCAAGCACAGCAACATCAATCTACAGTCAGATTTTCCTCGTGAGTTTCACCTTTAAATACATTTATTTTTTTTCCATAAGGGCCACTGATCTGTGGCTCTTGTGTGCCACAGATACGAGTTTTGAAAAACCCTGTTCACCTCTAGATTAGGGTATACTCAATCCTGCCCCTGGGAGGCCAGAAAATCAAATGGCTGCCATTAATTGCCCAGAGAGCATGATTTTGACATCAGTCAACCACATTAACAAGCAGTGTACTGCTCATAGCAGCACTGGCTTTAGCTAGTGTCCTGGGTTCAGCAGCAGCAGTCATTTTTCTCAGTAGCTGGTGCAGTGCTGTGTTTTTGACTTTCAGCCTGTGAAAAATGCTGGTAACACCGATGTCTTTAGTTGTTGCTGAGCAGTGCTTACCTCGATCAAGGACTTTTCAGTCTCGTTTTCTGCCAGTGAAGAGGGGCACAGGAAGCCAGGAGGGGGCAGAGACAGGGCATCTGACCCAAACTAGCCACAGGGGTATTCCATACCACAGCACATCATGCCCAGTATATAAACTGGGGGGAATTACCCATAAGGGACTGATCACTGCTTGGGTTGGGCTGGGTATCGGTTGGTGGGTGGTGAGTGGTTGTATTTTTTCCCTTGTTATTTCCATTATCATTATTATTATTGGTGGTAGCAGCAGTGGTTTGTGTTATACCTTAGTTACTAAACTGTTCTTATCTAAACCTGTAGGAATTACATTCTTTCAATTCTCCTCCGAATCCCCCTAATAGCAGGGGGAGGAAGAAAGGAGGACTGAGTGAGTGGCTGCATGGTTCTGAGTTNAAACTGTTCTAAACCTGTAGGAATTACATTCTTTCAATTCTCCTCCGAATCCCCCTAATAGCAGGGGGAGGAAGAAAGGAGGACTGAGTGAGTGGCTGCATGGTTCTGAGTTGCCAGCTGGGCTTTAACCATGGCAACTCTTTGTGGTGGGTTGAGATAACAACAGATCTGACCGGAGCGTTTCTAGTCCTATTTGTGATAAGCATTGTTTCGGATTAATAGTTACTCGTCACAGTGCTGATTTATTGGCTCTCAAAGTTGTTGCTCTTGATCTCACAGTTCCAGCATGTTGTACCTTACTTACAGCTGGTATTTGCTGTATTAGTGTTTATCGGTTGGGGAGCCTGGGCTAAGGTTATTTCACTATATTTCATGTTAATGACTTGTAATGGAATAGATTCATTGATCATGAAACTGATCTGTCTTGCATTCCCAGTGTGGTCATCACCTCTATACTTTGAGCAGTATATAATAGAAGTGTTTAGCAATTACACATCATTTTTCCGCTCCTCGGGTTGTCAGCCTATGAAGGAGATGTTCCCAGCTCCCCCACCACACTATTTACAGCATCATTTGAGAATTCTAAAGGTTTTGGATGGCCTTTAAATACCCTTGAAACCTGCCTGCTGCATGTGCTGGGGATCAGCATGTTAACACCCATATGGTGTGTGTTTTACCCACGGCCATACCAACCTGAGAACACCCTATTTTGTCTCATCTTGAAAGTTAAGCAGGGTAAGGCTCAGGTCTTGTCTAGGGTTAAACAACAATCTAGGAGGACCACAAAGAGATTTTCCCACCAGGCTGGACAGTCATGAGTGTGAGGATGTATGGGATTGTATGGGCAAGCACCTGGGCCAATGGGCCCCTCCAGTGCTTTGGAACATCACACCTGAACAAGTGCAAAATCTGGAAAAATTATCGGAACACTTAAATGAGCTGTGCTGTCATCCTGGCAACACCAGGGAAGGTCAAATCATGGCAACGTGGTGGGGCTTGGCCTACACCTACAGAGTGACTCTGGAAAAAGATGCCTCTAGGTCTGATGGCAAAGCAACAGACAACACAGCTACTCAACCCCTAAGCACAATAGCTATGCCAACCCTGACAACAGACACTGCAGCCACTCCAACCACAGTGACAGACACTGCAGCTGCTCCAAACCCAGTGACAGACACTACAGCTGCTCCAACAGCAGTGACTGACACTGCAGCGAAACTAAAGGACCAATCTGTGCCAATACTAGTTGTCCCTGTAAGCAAGGGGAAGAGCAAATGAGAGCCACAAAGAGCAACTCGTGTAGTGAAGAAAGATGAAGACACAATGCACATACTACAGGGAACAGCATCTGAATGAGAGTTATTTCTACAGGAATCAGAGAAAGAGGAAGAAGAGGTGACTTCTTGACCCCGGACCTCAACCAAGCTGCAGAATATGCAAAAAGATTTCAGCTGTCTTCCATGGGAGCACATCGTCACCTAGTTGCTCCGATGCTGGGACAATGGGCTGACAGTCACAAACTAAAAGGTAGGAAACCAAGCAGCTGGGATCACTTACTAGGGAAGGGAGAACTGACAAAGCAATTGCAAAAGAGAAACAGTCCCTCAGCCTTTGGGGACGGCTCTTGGCAGCTGTGAAGGAAAGGTTTCCCTACAAGGAAGATGTTATGTGTTGCACAGCTAAGTGGACCATGACAGAGAGAGGCATCCAGTCCCTAAGGGAATCAGCCATTCTAGAGATCTACCGTAGGCTGGATGCTGGGAATGCACCTGTAGATCCAAAAGAATGGCAGACCGCCCTGTGCAGCTAGCTTACCACGTGTTGTGGACTTGCAGCAGGGACATGTTCACTATTGACACACAGCAATCCCACTGTGCTGCACCTTAGCCCTTCAGACAGATAGGGAGGATCTGGCCTGTTATACAAGAGTATTAGTACTGGTGCCAATGGCCAGGCGTTGTTGTCCTGAGGACTAAAAAGTTTTAGCGGGAAGAGATTCAGCTACTACTTGGATCATATGCAGAACTGGGTCTCTTTTTACATGGGGCTGATGGGAACATCATGCAAAGGAACTCACCAGCAACAAGCAAAGGAACTTTCAGTCTTCACCAATCATCACTACTCTCAAAGAGGGATTCAAGCTAGCTGGTTATACCCTAGGCACCAGATCTGACCCCTGTCCAAAGCACTGAGTACAGATGTCATCTTCCAACCTACAGTGGTTCCTGCTCTGCAGCACCCAGGACACTTACTGAAAACTGTGAAAGATGCTGTATGATACTGGCAGCTGCCATTAAGTTGCCTAAAGATTGTTAGTGCGACACCATGTCTGAATGCTGAAATAGCAGTACTTAAAGGATGCCACAGTATCAACTGGAAAGATGTAACAGCTGGCATGAGGCTTCTGTTAAGCTATAGAGTGCTTCCTCCCTGAGACTTTGAAGAATTAACTCTTGACAGCAGATTAGGTTCTGCATGACCTGCAGCTTCACAGCCCTTAAACTCTTAAGGGAAAGAAGTCATTCAGTGGAGAAATACATCAACTGTGAGAATTCAGGAGTATCTGACCTTCGTTTAGTACATTTTAGCAACTTTGGTTTGACCTGGAAGGAAAGGGGGACAGATTTCACCATACTTCATCTTCAGCAGCTTCACATCATGGCATTGCATGTGTTGCAGGGAAGGTGCATGCAAGCAGGAACAACTGGTCACTGGAGTAGGACCTATGGTGTGTAGTTTACCTTGCAGACTTCTTTCTCTGGAACGCCTCTCAGGAGTGCGTAGAACTCCAAGTGCTCTCGCCCTGTCAGCAGCTCATTAACAGCATCGAATTGTGGGCAGTAGCCCATGTTCTGATGGACTTCTTGGATGTTGGACAAGATACTGTAAAAGAAAAACCCCTTTGTTAGGATTTCACAAGTACATTCTGCTGTTTTTGATGTTAAAAGGAGGAAAATGAAACAGTGGTTTTGGAATCATAGAACTAATAAAAATGCAGGATCCTAGAAGTCCATCTTGGCCAAATTCTTTTTTCTCTCTCCCTGTCACCCCCTCTTTTTTTCAATATGATATTTGAACATGAGAGGGCAGGTACTGAGAAGTGACTACCAGAATAAATCAATTTTCCTAAGCTCATGAATATTTTACCAGACTCAGCAAAGTGCTGAAACAGATGCCAGTAGTTGAAAAAGGGAAAAGTGAGGCAGAGTTTAGACTTGCAGGAAGTGGAACTAAGGCTGTGCGAGATGACAAAGAAAGTAGGAAAGACCCTGCTTTGACACAAAGCAGAGAAAGATGCATTGTTTTTCACCTGTTTCCTTTGAGGAAAGCTTCTCCTCCTGTCACATCTGTATCACCAGTTAGCATCTTAAAAGTGGATGACTTGCCAGCACCGTTTACTCCCAGGAGTCCAAAGCACTGGTGATACAAAGGAGCAGATGAGCACAGTGTTTTTGAGAACAGGATTCAACTACATCATTTCAGCACTGACAAGATGGGAAGGAGCAAATCCGACCCTCAGGACAGCTGGAGGGAGTCTTTTGTGCATTTTTAGAGAAAAAGCCTCTGGGCTTTTATTTTAAGTGTCTTAGGTTGGGAAAACTAATAAATTGTGGTGCCACCTTGGTGCAGTGCCACCACAGCCTATCTATGCCAACCCTTGAGGTTACCAGAGTTTGGCCTCTGGTCCCAGACACTGAGTTGAGTACCTTCTTCAAAGGCAGAGAGACACAGGATCAGAAACTGCTTCAACTTCCAGGCAATTTCCTTTGATGCAGTCTGAATATAATCTCCTTATGATCTTACCCTACTCTCTGCTGTCTGTTGCTCTTAAATACTGCAGTAATAGCAGAGCAAAGAATCTGACAGATAAGCTTACCTCTCCAGGCGGTATTCCAACACAGATCCTATCAACAGCTGGCTTTCGCTTCATCCTGTATATCTGAAACCAGGAGAAAAAGAATGAGAAGGACAATGTCAGTGAGAACTCTAATTTGAGCCATAAGTGTTCAAAACTCCAAACACACTCTGCTTTTGATCACACTAAATTTCTCTGAATAAGGCTTCTGGTGAAGCACATGGTTTTGTATCAAGTAGTCTTAGGAATGCAGAACTTCTGTCACCTTGGTTAGCTCCTTGATTTCCAAGATGTCACTCTGTCCTCCTCCACTAATTATTCTCTGTCTTTCTCTGGTTACATCCTCGTCTTCGTCATTCACAGGAGGCAGCTTGGCATAGACAGGCCTGGACAGAGTAACACAATAAAGCCTTAGCAGAAGATGCTTCACAATCAATATTCTCCAGACCTCATGGGGGGCACCAGTGAAAACTTCACCTGCCTGCAGCACTGAAGTGAAGCAGACAACCTACCTGGGTCTGATGAAGAACCTGTACTGGATGAGCACTGTGATGAGGAAGAAGACAACGCCCTCTACTGCCATTGCAAAGAGGTTCCTTCCCACCAGGTCCCATGACAGAGGAGACACAAAACGATTTTCTCCTGCCAAAATGAGACAAAGAGCACAGTCACCTTTCTCAAGCAACAGAAGCAGGCTAGCATTTCTTCCTGCAGAGCTCACCAAGCTGGGTGCTGGGACAACTGGAGCGTAGCCAGTGGGAGGAGGGAAAGGGACAGACCACACAAGGGGCCAGTTGTGGCCGAATGCATATTTATCGCTGTAGCAAAGCTGGGACTTAGGCCCAGAGAAATCAGTCTGCCAAAGGACAGCTGGCCCACCTTTATGAAAGCACAGAAAGACTGAGTCAGGCCTGGCATCTGCATCTCATTAAAAAAAAACAACCTATCCAGTTTTCCAGGGTCTCGGCCACTCCTTACACGGTCCTCTCTATACAGTTGTTCATGCATTTTTGTTTACTGTCCCTAATAACTCAAAACTGTGGGGATCTCTCTGCCAGGCCCTCTTCTGTCCTTGAAACAACCTAAAAAAGGACAGCTGTGGAGACTTGCCTGCTTTGATCAGGTCTGAGCTGCAAACTGTGCACTTTCAGCTCCTGACAAGTCAGAGGAGCAAAGGGTGCTGCTTATGCAGAGCAGACCTAAGCTTTCCCTGAAACTGAAGTTCAGGCCACTGTCCCTGTGATACACAATTTCACTTACCAAACCTCTCCAGAGCATCAGCCATGGCCTGGTTTTTGACCATGTCAATGAGTCCTCTTCCTAGGCAGAAGTGGGGGAAGATGAGGAACACAGACTTCAGAATGTCATTGATGTTGTTCAGCTTCTGTTAAGACAAACATCAAGTGCCAATGAGCCATCTGAGCAGAAAGCAGCCACCACCTGCCAAGTGTGACCATGGAATCATAGGATCATTTTGGCTGGAAAAGACCTTTAAGACTGACTTCAAATGCATGTTGTGACTGACCCCTCCCTCCCCCAACACTGCATCCCCACTAAAATTTGAGGATTAGAAATGCTCTCCCAAAAGCCACTGCCATGGCTCCTCTGGACAGTCGTTGTTCTTGCCTTGTTCAAGATGCTGTCAATACAAGCAAACTGCACCCAAGGACAAATTCATCCAAACAGTCACAGTCTAAAAAGCAGTGTCTGCAAACAATAATGTGAGGAAAGGCTATAGGTTGAGGGAACAGGAAAGATGTGCTTGCATGGTTTGGTTATCTTAGAGGCTGTGTAGCCCCTCCCTATTGCATACTGGAGGCCCTAATCCTTTTATTTTGTGGTCTTCCAGTTGGTTTAGCTCATGGGTTGGACTGACAGCGGCCTGAGGAGAGGTTCCTGTTCTGCAGGCACTTATCTACAAATGTGCATGTTCTTACTGAGCTAAAACAAGCCTTGTAATAAAAGGAACTGTCATCAAGGACTGCCTCCCTGTGCCGATGGGCAGTGGTACAATCAACAGGTAACTCCCACAGGGTGTCCCTCAACTTCTTCCTACAAGGTACACTTCACACCATTATGGATCAAATGGGACCTGCTAAGACACCTTGTGTTGCTTATAGGCATAAGAGGAACTTCCACCTCCTCCAGGCATCTGGCTTTGGAAAAACTGAAGTGTGTAAGTTCCCAGTACAGTTAAGAGAGGTTATTTACCAAGGGATGCAAAATGGAAGGCAATTAAATGCTTGAAATGGCCTGTAGTACACAGAAACTGCCCCTTATGAAGAACATACAGAAAACTCCCATCTGAACATAAGAATTTTTTTTTTCCATCTTTAGGGTGATTGAGAAGTGGAAGAGGTTACCCATAGAGACTCTGGGGTCTCCATCCCCAGGAACCTTCAAAACCTGATGGCCCTGTGCAACCCGCTCTAGCTGACCCTCCTCAGAGGTTGGACTATACAATCTCAAGAGGTCCCTTCCCACCTTAACTACTCTGTGAACACTGATGAAGTGAGCTTTAAACCATTTCCACTCAGAACCTTTGTTTAAATTGCTGCAGCAGCTACCAGTTGGTGGCTAGCCCATCTGGAAGACTGGCTGCTAAAGGCAACATGGCACCAATATGAAACTAGATTGTAGCAGCCCAAGACAGTGAGGAGCTTCTGCAGAAACATACGTTGTTGGTGAAGAGCTCCAGGACAAAGGTGGCCACACTACTGTTGATGCCAATGAAGAGGTTCACACTGGTCAGCACAACATATGCTGTGCTGGGGATTTTGAACACGAAGGAGGCTGGATACATCAGAGGAGTGATCGACCACCTGGCAAGAGGAAAGGCAGCAACATCAGGTAAGAACCTTCCAAGTCTAAGAGCCTTCCCAGTCATCCTTCTGATGAGAAATCCCTTACCCATAGAGGAACAGAAGGAGAGCCAGGACAGGCAAATTGGAAGAGGATACATAGGACTTCTGCTGGAAGCAGATGAAGATGATGATGACTAGCGTGGCTGGAACAATGTAGTTGCACTGGAAGGTGAAAAATATGGCTTTAGATTTGTTTCCAAATGAAAAAAAAAAAAAAAATGAAAGGTGTCTTTCTGCTCTGAACCAATGTTTTTCAACATTGTTCAGTGTTCTCAAAGCTGTGTCCAATGGAGATTCTTAGGAGTATCGCATGTGTGAACTACAATGTAGTACACACGGGTTTATGCTCTTGGTCCCTTTAGAAGCAGTCAACAGAATCTCAGAGGTTCTGGACAGCACATGTTGAAAAAAAACCCTCCTTTGAACGGAGCAGAACAAGGGGCTACGTAAGCAAACATTCTGGAGCAGGTATTTTAAAATGACATAATAAATGCTGACAACTGAGCTTATGGTTGCCCTCCCATCCCCATGTTCCACTGAGGTGAACCACTGACCCAAAAGTAAACACAAAAGTCATAGGCACAGTTGTTATTCACTGAATTAGTATAGTGTCCACTGGCCCCAACTGTCTGTTTGCAGTTCAGTGCAACAGACATCCTGCAAACACAGAGTGGAGGACAGTTTAGCACAGTCACAAAACCCTTACCATATCCCAGACAAAGTTGGCAAGCCAGTAGATCACAGGCTTCACACCACTGATGAACTGCAAGTGTTTAGCCTTGCTGACACGTTCCTGGATAAGGAAAACCACAAAGCTGGCAGGAACAAAGGACATGGCAAAGATGACACAGATGGAGACTAGGACATCCACTGAGGTGGTCATCCTGGACAAAAACAAAAGAAGAAAGCCAAGCGTTTGTATGCTGGTGCTGGCTCCTTTGAGATGAAATAAAGCTGCTCATGCAGGGTAATACAGAAACTCTCCTTCTGCTGTCTTTGTTTAGTAGGGTGAAGGACGGCCATGAGGCTGTCTTAACCGCAGTTTTTCTCCAGCCATACAACAAAGGGAACATACACAGCCTGTTTGCATCTCAACAAGAGTACCACAACCTGAAGGTTAGCAACTTCAGCATAACAGACTGCTTCCTGCCTTCCTTTGAGAAACCACTTTGTTTCTCACTTAACGCACTTCTTGGGATTGTTAGAGCTTTGTCTTTTTGTTTGTTCTTTTAGAAAAAGTTCGGAGCTATCTGACTGTCAATCTGCCACTGCCCTAAGATTTGACTGGTGTATCTGCACACAGCTTGTGACTCCTGACTCTGGTTGTGGTAGTAGTGGACTAGTCCATTAAGTGCTATGTGTGTCACTGCTGGTTGAGAGAGTGGGCAAAAATGAACAGGACCTATCAAGTTCCTAGTCAAATAGTGGCACCTTCAGATAAAAGATACACCTTTCTGGATTTGGCTGAGAGGAATTTCCCAAGCAGTGGCAGGTCTGAAGATTACTCTGGTTCTTAGAAACTACAGCTTCCAGGGACTCAGAGACATAGAAAGCTTGCACAGCACTGCTGTTCAACAGCCAGTCTCAACAGCACATGTTGCCACCTGCCCAGACCATGGCAAATAAGGCCATCATGTTAGAGCTTGAATACCACAGGCCACTGAATTTCCACCACTGAGGCTAAAACATCCCATGGTGCCTGTTTCCAATAACCAGCAGCTGATGAGCCCAAACCTATCCACATTCATGTTGGGACTTACAGGGCCACTTCAGAGAGCTGTTGCTTGGTAAGGTTAAGTGGATGATTGAAGGCAGTGATCCCATAAGCACTAGGATTTTTTCCCTGCTCCAAGTTAGCCCGAAGGATAGCATTGTTGATCACATTCAGGAAGGAGGCAATGGCATGCCAGCCTTTGTTGTTGAACCACACCTGCAAGAGACCACATCAGCATCAGAAAGGCACAAGGTGCATCAGCTACCCAGCAGGTTCCTAAGCCCTGCAGAACATCCCTTCCTCTATATTAAGGGCACATAATTTCTTTCCACATCCCTCCAGCTAATTTGCTCAAGGACAGAACATACAGTTTGATTAACAACCACAAGAGGCTGCTGAAAGCTAGTACTGATCCAGCACTGAACTCCTGAGCCTTAGGCCTAGACTCCCAAGGGAGAAACAGACTTTGGGGAAACCCACACAAGAATGCAAGCTGCATTTGCTCCATTAGCGAATATAGAGAGTTACAGTCTCTGCAGTTGTCCAAGGCAAACTGCTGTGACTTTGCTAACTAAAAATAATTCCAGGTTACCAGAGCTTCGAGTAACAGGCACAGCAGTGAGGACTGGTTAATTTACCTTCACATTGTTCTTTGTATCTAGGCCTTTCATGAAACTTGACAAGCTGTTGAGAAACCGATCTCCAGAACTTCCCTGCAAACAGCAAAGACACAGTTACTTCCCCTCTGAGAGTACCTTCATTCATGTACTGCAGTCTAGCACGGTTCACACATTTTTCACAGCTCTGGCAGCTTTCTTTCTGTTCTGCAGCCTGCATCTGCCAAGCTGGAGGTGGCAGGAAGGCTGAGAAATTGCAGCTTTCTTCCCCTCTTTCCTTTCTGCACTCCCACCAGTAAGACAGGTCAGGCTTAGGCCTCTTTTTTCCCAGCAGTAAGTAATAGCCAAGGTTGCAGCAACCTTCAGAGACACTGCAGCCCACAGGCAGTCTCAGAATAAAGCAGTGGTCCATATTCTCATCTTAGCAAAGGCAGACTCAACACAGAATGGCTCAACTCAGGTTTCGAAGAAGATGGCAACCACTTGTTAACTCCCTGAGACTGCCTGCCCAGACCTGCCATAAGGCACTCAGAGGTGACTGTAATCCTCACCACTTGCAAGCAGTTTTAGACAGAACCCACATCAGCAGGTGGGCTGCACAAGCCAAGCATGTCCCTAAGCCTTCTGCTGCTCCCAGATGCCAGGGAAACCCCAGCTCAGAGGCAACGGGGAGAAGCCACTGGACACAACTAATATGCTCCCCATTTTATGGCTTGCAAGACACCTCCCAAATAACAGGACTCTGATATTCATGCATGCTCGGTTTATGGAGGACAGCTACTCACCTGTGCTAGCTCCAAGATTTTCTTCACTTGTTTAATGGCATCAGTGACTTCATGGCTTGGAGGAAGCATGAGGGAACTGCTGGCTCCCAAAGAAAAGCCACCATACCTGAAAGTTCAGGTAGAAAGTGATGCTAAAGACCTGACTACTTGCTGACCTCCAAAAAATGCCATTTCTCCTCCCTCCCCAGATGTCTCCTTTTCCTGCACTATACCCAGGACAGTTTCTCTGCTCCTACAGGAAGGAATTACTTTGATTTTCTTACATTGCTGCTTAGCCTTGATGTCCCCTACTCCTTTTTTTTTCTGCGATTAAATACCCATCCTGACTGTTCAGCATGCTGTTCTGTTTGATGAAATGCTGTTATCCTCTACTGTGCGTGCACTCAAAGCAGGGCATCTCCCTGGCTCTTCTGCTTGGAAAATAGCACATGCCAGGATTAAGTATCAGTAGGCGGGTGCTGAAAATCTTTTCAAGCCAATGCTGATCTCTGCATAAGGCAGTGATGTGCACTGGGATTGTCCCACGTTATCCTTAAACATGCTCCCTCAACGTTTGGCTGTTAAAAGTTGTAAACCAAACTGTGACGGAGGGTGGGCCTGTCCTGCTTAACACAGTGCTTGAGGATTAGTGGACACATATAAGCTAGAGAAAAAGCAGTAACTCACCTGAACTCATTCACCCAGACCTTATTCTTTAAGCTGTAGAGACAGAAAAGAAAACTGATGTATAATATATGAAACAAGAGGAGATGCAGACCTAACAGTGCTGCAGGCACATGGCCAGGCAAAGAGAGTGCAATAGCTTCTCACATCTGGCATAAGTCCCACTACTCCTCTTTGATGTAATCCCTCTCCAACACAGGTTCCTTCCTCTGTATTGTGCCCACATGGCTCAGGACACAGCCCACGGAGCTGCCACAGCAGAAACTAATAAAGCAGAAGCACCACTTGAGCTGTGGATCAGGACAGCGTGAAGAGCTAAGCAGCTCTGGCACACTGCTTAAGAGCTTGGGTTGCACATGCCTATTTGCCTGATCTGTGCAGCACCCCCCATGCAGCAAGCAGTGTTTGGTGTGGAAGGAAGGATGTGCTCAACAATCACCTTTTCCCAATGATCTGCACGTAGGTCTTCACTAGGTAGTCTGATATGTTGCGACCTGTGAGATTCTGAAGGATGTCAGCAGTATCTTGCTCGCGCTGGCATCATCAGGGAAAACACAGATAAATGCCCATCAGAAAACACAGATGCCAAGTTAAATAAACTGTGCACAGTACACAAGAGTCAAACCCAGCTGCTCTGCTCTCCATAAGCATCCCTCATTGCAGTACCACTGAGCTCCCTCCTACCTGTGGTGGTGGTAGCCCGCCTGCACCAGGGGGACACACAGGCAGCATCTTCTTGATCTTCTCATTGCTGCACTCACAAGATGGGGAAGGATTCTCCATGCTCCAGTTGCCTTTCAAGAAGACGTTTAGGACTGAGTCTGGAACTGAAGCAGTGGTCCATTCTGTTTGCCCCACAGTACAAGGAGTGTCTCTGTGTTAGGGAAGAGGCAAGGCAAATGCAGTTTTTAAAACAACTATGAGGGCCTTTTCTTATGGGCCATTTAAATAACAGATTCCACAGTCCCCAGAAAAGGCAGGCTGTTTTTCAAAGGAGCCTGACATCATGAGATGAACAGCTCAGAGCAACAGACCAGACTCTGTAGCTTCTAACGGATTCCAGTACCAAAGAGACTGAGGTTTGCCAACACTGAGTAGACACTCCCCTCTTCTTATTCACTCCACAGCATGTGAGTGCTTTATTTCAGTCAGTCCCAGCATGCACAGTGTCCAGAGTTCAAGCAGTGTCTGGATGATGTTTTTAGTCATACAGTTTAGTTTCAGGTACTCCTGCAAGGAGCAGGGAGTTGGGATCAATGATCCTTATGGGTCAGTTCCAACTCAAGATACTCTATGATGCTAAGATCAAGGCAGGCAGTCTTTCTTGCATGACACTGGGGTGCCAAAATATGACTCCTCCCCAAGGAAGCATCAGTGGACAGCCTCCTCACAGTGCTCCATGGGTGGAGTAACCCAGCTCCTATGTCTCTTTTGCAGGATACAGCTTAATTTCCACTATTTGCCAGCACATAGGGCCCCTCGTCCCAAGGCCATGCAGCAATTCAGTGGCAGAGCTAGGAAACACCACCAGTACTGTCTGGCTCCCTACTCTTTCTGCTGGTGCTTGCTTGGTGCCAGTAAGACAGAGAGGATTGTGCAATGGGAATAGCTACAGCCAATAACATACAGAAACATGACTAGGTCCTTTTCCATGTTCAGGACCAAACAGTAATTAAAGGGAGAAATTACTGTCTCCTTTCCATCTGTCAGTGAGGATTTGTACTCAAACCTCACTCCCTCACCATGCTGAGGGCTGGTAACTTTCTAAAAGGTCCTTTGCCAAAAAAAAAAAAATGAACGCAATTGCAACTCCTTTGGCTTAAATCCTGCTCTGGCCATGTATGACTATCATAAGCTTGCTAAATCTACTGAGTGATCAGAAGCTGGGGCTGGGCTTCCTCTTCCAGCCCAGAGTTCTACTTACGGGATGGAGTGTCCCTGCATACAGCGTGTACCAAAGCCAGGTTTATTGAGAAGGGCATCCAAAAGCCTCTGAGTGCCTGAATCTTCTGGAGCATCATTGCTATGGATAAAGCGGAGAAATGCTATCACATCAGTGGGACAACAGGCACACAGCAATAGTAGCAACACAGCAAGCCTGACAGTACAGTGAGAGAGCTCAGGGAAAGGATATGGGTGCAGATTTCCCTTTGAAAAAATCTTAGTCTAGGAGCACACACACACTCCTGGTCTTGTGCATATTATTACTAGAGTCAGCACCATTCCGAAATGGTATGGTCTTGCCAGTAATTAGCATTTAAAGGTCCAAAAAGAAAATAACAGGACTCTTAAAATGCGCTTCTGAGCTAAGCATAGAAAACAAATTTAAACAACCTGGTAAGGAAATCAGTAACTCACATTTGAAGAGAAAAAAAGAGAATTACTAGGCCACAAGAAACATACCTAACAAAAGTGTACTGCTCATCGTACATCCAGGGCTGTAATTCCAGGCTGGGATACTTTCCAAAGGGAGGAACAATCAGGCTGAACATGAGAGCAATACACACAAAGACAGCAGGCAGCACGATCTGAAATTGCAAGGAAAGAATAAAGTCTTTTTAATGTGAATGTTCCCAGAGACATCAGGAGCTGCATGTGAATCACTTAACTTGTTTGAAGTTTCCCAGGAAGGTCTTTGCTATTTACACCAAAGTATTGCTAGACACCAATTCAAGACCTATCCTGGCACTCAATCAGGGCACTCACTTGGGATGTAGAGGATTCAGTCTGCAAATCCTGCTTTCAAGGCCAAATTGGGATTTCAACCTCAGTTGCATGGTTGCTGTGCAAGAATACCATAACTACATGGTTAACATGTAACTACTTTCAGTTGCATAGGCCCCCTTTTTGCTCAGATGTGCACTGAAGACCAGTTTTGGTTATCTGTATTCCACTGAGGTTTTCTGCCCACCTTCAACTCTGAACACAATGCATGGTCCAGAGCTGTCCCTAATGAGGGACTCTGCACATGTTGGGTGCTCTCACCTGAGCAAAGAAGCCCTTCCGGCTTCTCTTGGCAATAAGCAGCCTCTTCCACAACAGAGCCATGAACTGCTGCTGGGTGAGCTTCCAGCCTTTCATCTGGTAGGATCCTTTCCCATCCATGCCACTGAGAAGGTCTGTTTCTCTGGATTCTGCTAGCAAGAAGAAATTACCTTCATTCAAAAGCTCAGAGTGACATTCTCTGGGTGCTTCTATGCTGGAGAAAGAGGGTGATGGCTGAGCAGAGATGGCAACAGAAACTCACATGAATGCATTTTGACTCTTATCTTTCTGAGCCTTGATGGGAGGATTTGGCAGGCTGTGGATACGCACTGCCTGCTATTACTAAAGGCAAATGAACTGTCACTTCTTTGGCAGTCTCAGCCTTATGATCTGCAATATTTATAACATGAAAGAGTGTCCACAAGAAGAAAACAGGCTTGAGCCCCAGCAGTACCTGGATCTATGTCTGAATCATTGGGATCAAATGCATCGTCTTCTGTAAATGGACGAAGGCAGCTTTGTCTGTCTCCAAACACACGCCTGTTCCTTCTAGCCGGCAATGTCCCATCTGAAAATAATGCAATTAGGATTAGCTGAGCTGCTTCAGTTAACCTCAACCCCAGAAAAAACAAGGCCTGAGGTCCCCCTTGACAACTACACCCACCTGAGGTTTCTGCATCCACACCACTATCATCAGCCACTTTCAGAAAGATCTGAAAAGCAATGATAAGTGCCAGTGAAAATTAGAAGAGGAGTGATACTGTGGGGAATGCCATGAGAGAGCACAAGACAAATGCAGCATAAGAAGAGAAGATACAGGTTTTCTCCCCCATCTCTCCTGTTCCTGGACACATGGACTTTGTGGCTTCTCTCCAGCTTTCAGAAGCCAGCCCATAACCACATACTAGCCATTCCCCTTTCCAATGTCAGCTCCTACTGCTCCTGTTTCAGGGACAGACCTAGTTACTAAATTCAGGGAATTCCATTTTCCTCCTATTCTGACAGTGTTCACACTCCTGTTAATGCTTGAATAGGCACCTTTGTGGACCTTGTTCCACATACTCACCTAAACCAGAAAATATTCCATTTTCATCTTATAGATAGCAGCCAGAGACCTTCACAGCTGTGGGAGGACCTAGACACCAGCTTCAATAACCAACAACACCACTACCATTTCAATTTCCCTTGTCATTACCCAAAAACCCAGAGAATAAACAGGAGATAAAGTGTATGACACTTCCGTGATAAAAGGACACCTGTTAGTTGGAACACAGCCACAAGGAACAAACCATAAAAACATCCCTGATAAGGGCACACATCTAAGTGGTTTCTGTAATGCATATCCTCCAGTACTGAGAGGTATGTTTCAGGTAAGAGCAGCATAAAGCATCCCTAAAAATGCCTCAAAGGTGTTTACATTGTCATCAGAATCCAAACTGGGAGCCAGCTTTCACATGACATCTCAGCAAAGTGCAACTGACTACAAAGGACCTACCTCTCCTTGTCTGTGCTACATTTCAGTTATTAATGCATGCTTCTGTGAGCGCACACTTAAAAAGGACAGAAGGCAATCCATCTTGGAGACGAACACAGCTGCCGTTTCCACAATAAACATTTACAGGAAGAGGCAAGACTCCATCTCATTCTTACTTCCGCCATGATTCATTTTGCCTACTTTAGGTTCAAAAGAAGATGGGTCACGCACCTCCTCCAGAGTGGTTTCAGAGATGCCATAGCTGGAAATGCCAAGATCAGCAAGACGGTCATCAATTTCATGGAACAGTTCCACGAAAGCTCCCTCTTTAGCAGCCTTGTACGGCAAGACATAGGTTAATTCATGGCCGATGTCCTCTACCAGCCTGGCCTCCGACACATGCTTTGTAATGAGATTTGAAATTGCAGAGACATCTAGAAGAACCAAAAGGAAAAGACGGCGTTCACCTTGTTACTGCTTAGTATGTGGAAAGAAGATCTCAGTCTGAAAAACCTTGCTGAAGAAAAATGGAACATCTCTGGAAAGCAGCTCATTTCCGTGGAAAGTCTGGTTCTTTTTACATTTAACACAAGCTTAAATGAAAGCCTGGACTCAAGCCTGGCTATTCTTTTTATCTGCAGAATCTGGGAGAGCTTTTACATGCTACTGGCAGCCCTGCAAGTTACTTATGTACAGCTCCCCAGCAAACACTAGAGACTGCTAACAAGTCTAGCAGCTATTTAATCCTTTATTATTAACTCTTGGGACAGCTTGAACACAAAGTGACTGCTAAAGTGAAATATTCCAGTATTATGGATTTAAAAATACCATTTCTGAAAATCTAATAACTGTCCAAAAACTATAGCTGCACAGGAGCACAAGGTTAAGGCAGCTGTCTAAGGTCAACGACAGAGCAATGTCAGCACTGGGACTGAATCTTACATTCTTTTCCAAGCCTCACCTATTGTCAGTGTGTCACTTTCATGGTCACTGCCGAGGCCAGCATCAGAGCTGCTCTGGGAGACGCTGTCATCCTGGTGACAAAAAAGAAGATAACCATTATTTCCCGCAGTTTAGTCAAAAAGGGGCCCATCAAATGCTACACATTAGGTAACTCCAATCAGATGCTACAACTTTCTGGATTCTCCACAGAAGAGTTAGAAAGTAATGGTGATATACCACTGCCAAAAGGCTGAAATACAAGTAAGAGGTCACAGCTACAGAAGTGTGTGTTACAAAAGTAAGCAATTCATCTATTCTGTATCTCTCTGACTCTATGGAAATTATAAGGGGGATGTTCCATGCAACAGCTTAACCACACATGATTTGATAGAGTACCTATGAAAAAAAGTAACACTTCTTTTAAAGAATCAGGGATTTCTCTTTGAGACATTCAACCATATAAAATCTTAGTTGCTGTTCCCTACAAAATTAAGATTTCATGAAGGAAGAATGAATATGAGCAGGAAGAGTCAGGTGTACCTTCTTCAGATAGGACACTGTGCTGCTGCTGTTTCTGCAGGAGCTCAGAGAGGAATCCACATCCTTCTTGACCAGGGTCAAATAATAGCCAGTTCCCAGCTGGTTCTTCAGGAAGAGAGAAGAGCCAACACAGCAGAGCTTGCCGTGAGAAATGATGGCAATTCGGTCTCCCAGAATGTCTGCCTCATCCATGTGGTGCGTGGAGAGAATGATAGTGCGACCTGGAAGAAAGCAAGGGAAGACACTACTAGTAAGTTAACCATACCTATGTTCCCAAGCCAAAATCACAGCCGTCTGGGTCCTGCCATGAAGTTGCATGGCATGTTGATGCCACAAGTCCAAGCTCCTTTCACTGAGGCTAGCAGGATGGAAAAGGTTCACAACTGCTGTCATAGTTTATTCTCTACAGTCTCTGCAGACCCTTGTCATGCTCATCAAAAACACGTTAGTCTCATTTCAGCAAGGTTGTTCGCACAGAGAAGAAGAGGACACTGCTGCAGGCAGGAGTGGATTTCTGACTTAAACTGTACTCACAACCCAGTGAGGAACTTTGTTTGCAAGCTTTTAACATGAATAGGATGAGAAAGGAGGACAGATGAGAGATCAGAACATCCTTGTCCTGCATGCTCTTTGTTCCTTCCTCAGTGCAGGCAAAAACAGATTGGCAAAGATATGTTGCTATTTTGAGATCAGTCCTTTGTTTTCCACAACACATTCATTAGGTAGAGAAAAAGACCACATACCTTGCCGATACTTCAGGAGCAATTCCCATATCCCTCTGCGAGAATAAGGATCCACCCCAGCTGTAGGCTCATCCAGAATGACAACCTTGGAGCCACCAACAAAGGCTAAGGCAACTGAGAGCTTCCTCTGCATGCCACCTGACAGGCACAGAAAGAGGTGTTCAGGTTGATGCAGAGATGAGTGGAACAGCAGCAGCTGCAGCACGGTTGATAATGAGCAATCTGACACAAAGCAAAACTGCATACTTAGAAGACTAAGGACTGCTACTGTTTCAGGCCTTCAGGGTCTCATCATTTTCAAGACGGGATAATTCATATGGATGAACCTCTCTCAGTGGAATCCAACCCTCCTCGTACTTCAGTATATTACACCCTGCAAGCCCTTTGATAAGTGAATATCTAACTCAACACTGGCAGTAGCAAGTTGCCAGCTTGGAGGCCTAACCATATTTGAGGATTTGGAGCATAGGTCTCCAGAGCTTAAGCTGCAGAAGTAGGTCCCCAAGTGATACCCCTCCTGTGGAAGACTGCCAGAGGCAGCAGCAAGGAATTACATTACACTCTTCAATACTAATACCAATCTGTGGCTATTTGTTGTCCCTCCCAAAAGTCAAATGCACAGTCTGTGCTGATAGTTAAGTCAGACAAAAAAGTCTTGGTCTCTCAACTATGTGGTACAGACTGATACAGGAATCCTGCTGGTCCTCAACAAGGAGGAATGGCACTCCAGGATGCTGAGTGAAGAAACAGAAGCAAGCATAAGAAACTAGCACGTATGGTTAACAAACAGCAAGGGATTTGGAGATTATGGTCTCAGCAACTCTGACCTAAACTCATAAAACTCAAAAATACTAGTAAGCATTTGGAGAACACACATCACATGTAGTAAGACTGTGTTATTGTATAAACAAGTATAAAATACTCTGAGAAAATGAGTGACTTGTAATGGCCATTAGAAAGCATAAGATAGTGTAAGACTGTTAAGTTTACTAAGACACACTGATAAGGTACTTAATAAATAAATGATTTCCTTCAGTGCTTAATTTTGTGGTAGTCTATACTTAATTGGAGGATCCAACCAAGGTCCATGATGCAGTCTCTGTGAAACCCAGAAGAATTTTGCTGGGGCTGAGGAAGCAGCTGAGAAATATAAAAGCAGCTCAACCTACCAGAGAGTTTGCTTGTCCTAGCTTTCAGTTTGTGAGGCAAACTGACATCCACTGCCATCTGCTCCACCTCCTCTTTCACCTTCTTTTCTGGCAGTCCTTTGAGCCGTGCATAGAACCAGATGTGTTCCTCCACAGTCAACCTGGGGAAGAGGAGCAAGTTCAGGACACAGCAGAAAGCACCATGCTGGGCTTATCCCTTGCATCTTTTAAGGCCAAGGTTTCATGAAGGGGCTACAAGACTGGGTGTGTTCAGTTTAGCTCGATTTCAGGGTGTGGCTATTCAGCATTAATGTAAGTAATCCTCCTTTAAGGGTGCTTAACAGAGTACCCCAAACATCCCAAATCACTAGGTACTGGGGAAGCATTTGGCCTAGTTAAGTTTAATACAGTAGATTTCTTTAAAGGAGACAGGAAAGGTCCAAGTGTAGGCTTTTACTGAAAATTCACAGGCGCATACAGATGTGTCAATAAACGAAATATCCTTATACTGATCTCATACCACCTCACACCACGCATGGATAAAGATAGGACTGTCTTAGCTGAAGGCATACTACTGTTTCCTAAGAAACCCAAACAACTGTTGGGTAACACCAGGGCTGCATCTCACAGATGTTACTCACAAGTCAAACAGCACATTGTGTTGTGGACAGACACCCAGATTCTGCCTGATGTTGCTGAGCTCAGAGCGGATATCCTTACCCAGGATGAAGGCTGTACCCGACGTTGGGGGGAACAAGCCAGTCAAGATGGACCTGAAGGACAAACACAACACATCAGCAGGTTCTGCCTCCAGGAAATGGCTGCTGCACATGCCAGGATGGATGAATGAAGAGTGGGTGGAAGCCCTGGGGACCTCCCACATCAAGAAAGCAGTCTAAGAAACATCTCACTAATGGATTAGAAGAAATGTATGAACTCCAATGGCTTTAACAGTGATGAAAGCACACCCACATGACTCTGCTTGAAGCAAATACTTTCCTCTAAAAAGCTTCTTATCCTTTTAGTCCCAACTCGTTTCCTCACACCAGTAAGTCAGAATCACAAATGGCATTACTAAAAAATGCTGCCAGCAGGTTCATTCAATGCTGCTTCAACTTGAACTACCTCCAGTTTCAGTCCCCTTTATCTGTGCATCTCCCGAGGCAGCAGCACAGCTACAGTAACTCAGCAGAGCTCCACTGAGCTGTTCTCCACCAGCTTGCACACTGCAATGGCACAACTATCTCTATCACACTGATAGGAACTGCATTATTAAAGTCACTTCCCCTACTGTCTCAAAGAATTATTTGTTCTTACATGGTAGTGGTTTTCCCTGCTCCATTATGTCCCAGAAAGGAGGTAATTTGTCCTTCATAGAAGTTCAGTGTGAGACCATCTACAGCAACTTTCTTGCCATCACGATAAACCTTGACCAGGTTCTGGATGGAAACACCAAGGCTCAAATGTGTAGGCTCTTCCTCCTTGCAGACTAGACAAAACCAGCAAATTAGAGAGAGATATGGTAGGTTTTAACAACAACTCCATAGTAGTTCTAACAAATGTCACATTCCCCCAACTCTGTGGAGATCCAAACTGACTGACTACAGGAAGACCTGACCACATTTCTTCCTTGGGGACAAGAATCTTCCACAGAAGTGGTCCTTTAGCTTTGATCTCTCTATTGGACTCAACTGGGAATCTCCAGGGTCAGCAAAACTGGGAGGAATTCTCAATTCCATGAGGCTGGAGTATCCAGTTGCACCCAAGTGGGCAAAGTACCTTGGCTTTATTTGGATCTGATCAGCATAACAAAATTGTGATAACAAAGGGATGAGTAATTTCATCTTAGCCATGTCAGCCCTGTTGTCCTTGGACTCATTTCAAAAAAGGCAGACTCTAACACTTCACTGCAGGAAGAGTCTATGTGCAGCACTCACCTTCTGAAGGCCCCTTCTGGTCAGGATAACAGTGCTCCCTCTCTTGTGGTTTCTCACCAAACCAATATGACTTTGTGAAAGGAAAGTACCACGGCCTGGGAATCCCATACTGGCCTAAGGAGAAAAGCATTACATAAGCCTGACTTGCATCTATCCCTTTTCTTATATTAGCTTTCAGGGCAAGAAGGGAAGTAGTCAACCCCCAATAAGCCTCTAAGTTAGGTACGCCTAAGAAGAGATCTTTCTTGATGAAGACATTGTCAAACTTTCAGGGTAAGAGACCAAATTTCACTTTATAGTTAAAAGCCCTGTGCTGGACAGTTCTAAGCAGCCACATGTAGTGCTGATACTCTCAACCTCCCCCTTGCAGCAGGGCCTGTTGGTTTAGCAGTTCAAAGGAGGGAATACCTAAAGCACAGCAAAGGTTCTGGGACTAGTTCAGCCATGGCCACAATGGCACACAACCTCTGTGCTGGGCAACAGTCATTGCTACTAGCAGCAACAACCTCACTGTGACGCTTGTCTGCAGTTTTACTCCATGAGCTTTCTGCAGCTGTGCTTAAAATGGACTCAATTTCCACACTGGCAAACAAGTAGGTGAAAGGATCTATTTAAAATTGTAAAGACATGATGCTGTCTCAGAAGCAGACCTTACCTGGGAAGACAGATTCAATGTACCAGGTCATGACCCCATATAGGAAGGTGTCAAACATCATCATGACAGCAGATGTGGTGATGCTAAAGCCATCTTCTTCCAACGGGCTCTCAAAGAAGTTGTCCCATTGAACACCAACTCCCTGCTCCTCAAACAGTGCAAAGTATTCACAACCAAAGCCAAAGGCCACTGGAGACAGCAGGCTCTGCAAATTGGGAGATACGAACATCCATTCAGTTTTTCACAACTACTCTTCAAATGGACAGCTCAGCTTTAGCACTAGGCTAAGAGACATGGTCCAGAAGCCCTATAGAAGGCAAAGATACAAGGAGCCTCACCATATTTGCAGAGAGGGACTGTAAGACTCAGTCTTGGTTCCAGCCAACAATCAAGGCCTTAAGTCTCTGCTGGGCCATCACCCAGAATTGTTTGTTTCCCTGTTTTCCACCCCTTGCTCTTCGGATTTTAATGCTAAGGAGGAGATCACTAACTGCCACCCTTTCCAGATAGGTAAGAAGTGCTGTGCAGAGGAAAGGAAACTGGTTCCTTCAGCCTGCTTATCTGGTGGTCCAGCATCACAGCTTAGTCTGGCTTAGTCAAGGCAGCTTAAGCTGGCTGAATTACTTCTACTACCAAAGCCAACAAAACTCTTCCAGCATCTCCTAGCAGATTCAATCAACTTCTTCACCAAACATAGCCCTGATAGCCTCTTACACTGGAAAACCTCCTCCCATTGCTACCTCCACTCTTGCTATTAGAGTCCATCTAGAGAGCTGCTGAATGCCATACTGGTGGAGGCCTGATACCCAGGACAGTTTCCTCAAGACTCACCGCAAATATCTTGAGTGAGAAGCTGACATAGTCCTGCCAGGCAACACACAGCACGTAAGGCAGGTACAGTGTAAAATAGATAATGCCACCGCAGGCAGCTGCCAGGTTGGCCCTGGAGAACATGGTGCTGATGAGAAAGCACTGGAGGATGGTCACAATGCCAAAGATCGAGAGGAAAACAAAGACCACACTCGGGTCGCTGTAAGGCAGCAGATTCCCCATCTGGAAGGAGAAAAACAGGTACATCAGGATTTGAAAGGCCCTCCAAAGTGACTCGAGTACAAGCAGGTCTGCAGAGCTGCTGCTAGGGGAGGCTGGGCTTGCTGCAATTTGCACAGCAGCCTTCCCAGCAGTAGCACCTTTTCAAGAGCACTGAATTTACTACAAAACCCCCTGCTGTTTTCAGCCACCTAGCCATGTTTTGTTCCAAAACCCCGTTCCCAGAAAGCTGCCAGTCAATACACAGTCTAACACACTAACTCCTCCACAGTGTGCCAGTGCAGATCACTGCTTAGCAGGCTCTCAAGGCTCTATATTCTGCTGCCACAGACCAACCCAGCCAACTGACCTTAAGGATCAGAACCAGCAGGCCTGCACTCATCAGGAGAGGGATAAGGCTGCTAATGAACCAGCTTAGCCAAAGGATGCCATTGTCAAGTCCCATAATCCTCATTGTCTCCTTCAGCCGTGCTTCCTTTTCATACACAATGCCCTTAATTATCACAGCCACTGAGTAGATCCAGGCTAAAGTCATGAAGAGAGGCATGGAGCGGCTCATGACACGCAGAAATCTGAGAAAAAGAAGGAAAGGGCCCAGGAACTGAGTGAGAAACATCACTGCAACTTCAGGTATCACCCAGGTCTAGCAGAGCATGTGACAGCTAGGGCTTCACTGCATAAAGCAACACAGGACTAGTGTCTCACTGTGAGCTGAGACTGATGGGTCTAGAGCACATCAACGTTCCAGAGTGGGAGCTGGAGTTGCAGCTCAGTAGAAGAGAAGATACAAAGACCTGCTTTCCCTGGGGACTATTCTTGGTTGTTGTCTTTCCACTCTCTTGTGCCTAGGTCTCTGATTTTTCTTCCCAGTGCTACTTTTGTCTGTATCAGGTTTGGGGATATGGCCACATCTCAGGAATGTATTCTGTATGTGAAAGTCCTGTATGGACAGGCTTCTCCTGGGAGGGACTCTGCAAGTCATTACATACTCTAAATCTTCCATGAAGGTGCCCCAGTTCCAGGAATCAGGAACACTAAAGAGATTGCTCCACCACTGATAGTAAGGACATAAACATGCCTGAGAAATGACAAAAGCCCATCCCTCCCAAGCCACAATCCTCCTATGTGCCTTTGAGTAGCCTGAATACGTACATGTCATCCACATAACACGGGTAGGGCATCTGCTGCACATAAACGCCTGTTGTCTTCTCCGTGCCTGTCTGCACCCTGATGATGGCCTGTTCCACTACATCCTGCAGGTAGGCAAAGCCTCCCCAGACATAGCGCATATCCTCAAAGGGGTCAGCACGGGGACCAGGATCCCAGTACCTGTACCAAGGGAACAAAACCTTCCCATTAGAAATCCTCATCACCACATCCCCATGAGAAATTGTTCATAAGTCTGGATGTCAGGACTCACCCATCCTTGATCTTGTTAGTCCTTTCCACATTATCGATATCCATGCGTATCTTGTATTTCACATGTTGAGGGAGCTCTGTGCTGTTAGGTGCTATTTCAGTGAAGACTATGCCAGCCCAGAACCTCCTTTCATCCAGAAGCTCCAAGGACTTGTTTATAAGCCGAACTTCTGTGGCCACAGGCTCCAGTTTGTCCAAATTGACACACTAAACAGGGACAGATTTGGAAGCATTTATGGGATAAGTTACCAAACCAGAAGGTTCCTGATGACCACCTGCCAGTCAAACATGTACCACTGAGAAATACCCCAGCAGAGGTGATTTCTGGACAAGAGGTCAGGCAGCATTGCTGTACTAGCTACAGGATCCTATCCAAACATCTATTTCCATAGTCTTATTTCCTCTGTTACCCACAAACTAGGTCTGATTCTGACAGTTTCTGTTTACACTCATCTGCCAAAGCGATCAAGTAACAAACAGAACAAATTTCATTATTCATTACATCTTCCTCAGTTTTGAGCAGCTGCTACGTTCACCGCAGTCCTCAGCTAAAACCCCAGACTGAAAAAGGAACTGCTACGCTGCCAAAGCAAGCAGCAGCTCTCAGTCGCCCTGTAACAACAGGGTAGGAAACCACATGAGATGCCAAAGCGAGAACTTCAAGAACAAGGCCTACAGTCAGTTTCCTACATCTATGTTTAGGCACATGAATAAATAATATTTTCTAATGAGCCCTCAACCCTACAAAAGCCTGGTCATTTACAGGAAAATCACAGAACCAGAGAATGGTTTGGGTTGGAAGGGACCTTAAAGCTCATCCAGTTCCAACCCCCTGCCACAGGAAGGAACACCTTCTGCTAGACCAAATTGCTCCAAGCCCCATTCAACCTGGCCTTGAACACTGCCAGGGATGGCACAGCCTCAGCTTCTCTGGGCAACCTGTGCCAGGGCCTCACTACCCCCACAGGGAAGAACTTTCTCTTAATATTTAATCTACATCTACCCTCTGTCAGTTTAAAGTCTTTCCCTCTTATCCTCTTGCTACCTGCCCTTGTAAAAATTCTCTCTCCAGATTTCCTGCACGTCCCTTTTAGGGACTGAAAGGCTGCTGTAAGTCTCCCCAGAATGGAGAGTGGACTGAGCAACTTCTATCTGGACAGAGAAACATTTCTTCCCTTCCCAGGAACACCCAACAGTGCAGGTGGAGACCAAGATGCTGCCTTCCTGAGCTCCTTGCCTCCATGAGCAGAATCTCACCTCCATGAAGCGGGAGATAGTCTGGATAGCCCGGTCTGTCTCATTGAAGGCATCTACCCAGGTATACACTGAGTCATTTGCTGTCTCAAAGTCCTCTGGATGGTTTGACAGGAATCGAGCAACATCCTCCACTGTCCAGTTGGAAGCCGGCAAGTGCAGGTCCCAGAGAGCTTTGCTCTTTAGCAACGTCTGCAGATATTTTGTTTTCAAACAAGAAATAGCTATTGAGAATTAATGTTTGACCCCATCTCTCATTATGGAAACGAGCACTACAGGGGAAAACGCCTTTCATAAAGGTGCAGGGAGAGGCCATCTGCCGTATCAGTGTGGTGGGAACCTTTCCTTTACCCTCCCATTGGAAAGGTTGTGCCTCCCTCAGCAAAGCACCCATCGGGTGTGCTTTGCAGGCTGGCTGACTGGCTGGCTGACTCCAAGACCTGCCACCGCTCTCTCAAGGAGAGGGCAGCAGAGAGCCATGCACAGCTCTGCAACCCGCACATGCAAATCAGGTCTTGTACCAGCAAAACAAGGAAGAGGGAGATGTGTGTATAGGCGAAACACATTCCACTGACGGTGGTTGCCAAGCTCTGCTCACTTCTCCAGAACAACCTCTGCTCCCGTCTGGGAGAAAGGCTGTGGCATGGCACCATCAACACTGGCTGAAGCAGCCGTGGTACAGCCATGATGTCCTGCCTCTCTATTCCTTTGTATGGGACAGTAGGTTTTTTTTAACCTGGTTTAACTGCTAGCTTTCTTAGGACTAGTGCCCCACTGCATGTATGCACAATGCACCACACAAGTGCAGTCCAGGTAGAAGCACCTGGCATAGAAGCAGAAACCTGTCTACTGGTTGGACAATACAAGGGCAGGAGCAGAGCATTAATTGTAAAGGTCACAGCTTAACTGAAGTCAGGGAGGGGGAAAAAAAAATAAAACTGCATAAGAAAGAAAACTAAAAATCCAAACCAATAAAACCAGGAATAGATTTTCTGCCAGAACAAAGAATGAAGTGAGGACGTGAGGAGCTTCCTCATGCTCTGCTGTTACCAGCAAACCAGAAAACAATGGCTTACACACTTACAGTAACAGCACATCACTAACTGGGGGAACAGAACAGGCCAAGCCGGAAAAGGAGAACATGCAAGAGGAGAATCCAAGCAAACAGTGATCCACTGCACTGTGCTCTCTTCACATCTCATCTCTCAAGGTTGGCTCATGCTGCCATCCCCAGTAGAAAGGGGACCATGCCTGCAGAAAAGGGGCTCAACCTCATCATGTGCAGTAGCAACAATGAAGCTCCTTGACCTCAGACATGTTGTCTTCCATGATGTTAGTAGCTGCATTAGTATCAAACTGAAAGTTTGCATGCCAGAGACGGGCAAGCAAACCACTTTCCTCTCCTACAGCAGGAAGCAATATGCCGGAAAGATTGCGCAACCAAAAAGCTGGGAGGTGATGACTAGTCACCCAGCAGCATTGCAGCCTTGGTGGTAACAAACAGCAAAGGGCCGACCTGCCCTTGAAAGCAGCTACAAACAAGCAACTCTTATGTTTCAGCCTATTCATGTACAAGTGATCTGCGCTGCATCTCTAAGCTGAACAGGACAGTGCCTGCTCAGGCACTGACACTGAAGTACTCCTGCTTGTGTGAACTGCAATAGATGACAACAAATGAGCCCCTGCTACTGCAGTACAGAGGATATCAGTGCTGGAAGGATCAAGAATTAACTACCATACTCAGCAGGGTTAACAAGAAGCATAAAACACAAAAGCAGAAAAGCCTGGAGCTCATTTAAAAAAAAAACCCAAACAAAAACCAACCAACCAAACAAAAAAAAATAGCATCAGTATTAATTTTAAAAGAACAGGACTGCAAACCAACATCCAAACCTTGACTTCTGTCTGCACTCTACAGCAAACAGTTCAATTTACAGTTGATGGCCTCAGTTCTCTCCTCCCTATGCTGGCATCTACAGAATTAACTTTCATAAAGCTAACAGAGCGACACGAGTGATGAAAATGATGTACTGACCCTAGTGTTTGTCATGTTGATGGGAAAGTACAACAGAAGACAACTCGGCACAGCCTTATATTGGGTAAACAAGGAATGAACTTCAAGGCTTAAAAGACCTGGGAAGGTCTCTATATAATAGCTGCACCAGGACACCCAACCAGCTGCTTTGCAGTGACAGCAGGAAAAGTTACAACCATGTCTGTTGTGTGATCCCTGTTTTACACTGCTGTGCTTCCAAAGACATCAATCAGTACAGAGGGCAGGGATCCACACCTCAGAGTTGCACCTGAGGGAAGCAACAATGAGCTAAGCCACTTAAGCAGATAATGCCCTGTTAATGCAAGACTAAGACATGGCACAATGCTTCAGGGAGCCAACAGGCTAGCAGAAAGAGTATCAAATCCGAACAAGACTCCCAGCCCTTCTTCATGGTCTAGTATGCATGGCACATTATAAAGCGATCAGCCATAGGGTGATGTCTGCTCTTCTCCCATGAGCACCCAAGTATTACTAAATTAAGTGTACCATGCAACTCCAAATTAAGTTTTTACAAGACTTGTGCCAAATACTGCCAGGCATTGATGTTCAGCTCTACCTAGCATGACAACCATTCAGTTCCTACTGCACCCAATAGAGCCTGAGGCCACCTGGCACCTTCCAGCATCTTATCTAGGTACATGAGCATGTGCTTTGCTCATGAGAGTGCTGTTGTGGAGAGGTGCATAGCTCAGGAAGCTGAACATGTCAACAACCCCACAGATCCCCCAGTTTACAGGAATACCCCAAGCCGGATATTCATACCGCCTTAGGGCAACACTGTGGCAGAAGCACCCCATTTCCCCACAGGAGCAGATGTTAGCAGCTGTTGACATGCACGGCTCCTTTTTGCAGCTGGCTGTTATATGAAGGAAGGAATGCCAAGCATAATGCAATATTGGTACAATCACAATGTGTTTCACAAGGGGTTCCCATCCATACTATTTATCTGCCCAGCTCAGCAGTGAAGCATCATCTAAAATAAATATTTCATCAGTTATTGCAGAGGATGATAGTGGTGGTTCTGGCAAGGACAGCATACTGACCCGAATGAGATCCATTTCCTGACTACTTTCCATAAATGTCCAAATCTTCGGGCTTATCTCCTCCCACATCCCCCCGAGGTCACGAAACACACCCAGCTCCTGGAATGTCCTGTTCACCTGTCCGCAAAGAGGAGAGGAAGGTTATTTCCAAGAGCTGGCAGAGATCCATAGCAGGCTGAGAGGGTGCATTGACCTGTCAAGCAAAGTACTGATCGTTGCTTATATTCAAACAACAATTCAGCTTCTGCAAGGACCATAATAGGGAAAATCAAGTGTACTTGTAAGAAAAACAACAACAGGGAGTGTAGATGCTTGTGGCTAAACACTGCGTTTCAAGCCTTCGTGGCGAATGACTCTGTGTTGGAGATGAGGGGCACACAGAAGCAGCCACTCCCCATGTGCTAAAAGAGTCTCGTTGTGGGAGCTTGTGGAATTAGATAGCACATTAGGTAAACCACAATTAGAAATTCTTGAGGATCTGCTGACCAGCCTGCAGTGTAGCAGAGGAAGGACACTGAAGGCCTATCAAGGTCTTTCCCACTGCTATACCCTACATGGGAGATGAGAAGCCTATGCATAATCAAAAGGCATGACCAGGAAAGGTTCTAGCCTACTCTACAAGAGTTCAGTCTGGTCTTTTCTTCTGACATGAAGTGCACACGAGGTGAGAGACTAGGGAGACTGTGCTTTGCAAGCAGTCCTTTCTAGGCTTGTGTATGGGCCCAATTTAACTAGTGCACCTTAGCCAGACAACATACTTCATTCTACATATCAGAGGATAAGGCTAGAGTTACCTCAGTCATGACCTTCCTTACAGCTGGTGTGTCTGGAGTGTACAAGATCTTCCCAATCAGCAAGGGTTTCAAAGCCCTCCAGATAATCCTGGAAAGCGGGCTGGTTTCCAGGTTTTTCATCAGCTCATTGCAGTAGGGTGCTGAGGAGGAGATGACAAAGGTGAATGGCTGAACAGCATGGTGACAACTGCAGAAGGCATATGACCCATTTGTGTGGGATTCAAGGACAATCACAGCTGACAGCACAGCATTTGTCAGACAACAGAACCCCTCCTCTACTGCAAAGCTCCACAAAAAGCCCATTTTTTGAGTCCAACCCTCCACAGTCTGCCCCAAAAACATGGAGCACTCCAGTAGCCTCCAGCATTAAGAGCCACACTGCTGGTTCTGTACCACTCCCACAACCCCACTGCATGGCATGAACAAAATTTGTCCAGAAAAGGCCAGATTTCCCAAGGTTGCACATGCCCGTGCTCCCTCTGGCCTTGAAGGAGGTCAACTGCGCACCCTACTTTGGACTCTGCACAAAGCCCTTGAAAATCCCTTGCATGTCAATATCCCTGCTGGTCCTAAGGACATTTGCAGGAGGTGTCATGGGCACGCCTTTCTGAAACAGCAGAAGGTATGCTGTCCCTTAGGATCACCTGATTTCATCTGTGAATGTGATTACAACCACAAAGCAGAAGGGACCATAGGTCATGCCACAGTGACACTTACTTGTGGAGTTATCATAGAAGTTAGTTACATCATCTTCAGTGCCGTTGCCTCCAAACAGCGCTTT
The DNA here is from genome assembly GCA_002631895.1 of Agapornis roseicollis. Classification (NCBI taxonomy): domain Eukaryota; kingdom Metazoa; phylum Chordata; class Aves; order Psittaciformes; family Psittacidae; genus Agapornis; species Agapornis roseicollis. The sequence continues at coordinate 45,009 of NDXB01000062.1, forward strand.
GTAATTGTTATCTTCATACCAGTTGAGAGATTTAATTTTGAGCCCTCCACCTTCGGGATGGCCACACACAATGCGTGACACAGCCTGGTAGATCTGCGTAGAGGAGTTTGAGGCATTCACATTGGTCAGGAATGTCACCTCTTGCCTCATGTCACTCCAGCTCTTCATGCTCAGCAACTGGAGAGGGAGGTAGGAGAAGAATGGAAACAGGAATAGGAATAGGATCAGCAAAAGGAGATCCTGCCACTTTCTTTCAAATCACACATCTGCTTTTGAACAGAGGAGAATCAGAGTCATAGAATAGTCAGGGTTGGAATGGACCTTAAGATCATCTAGATCTTAATCACCTTGAACATAACATCAACAGTATAGATCAGGAAAAACACATTTTTTCCTGCCACAGTGAGAGAACACAGAGGGAAGGAAGTCTCTTCTGTGCACGCAAGCATAAGGAATGTGCCCTTACAAAGCTCTTTACTCTCAAGATTGCTCCTCCAGTGCTGTGTATGGTTCCTGTCCTCTCACGTGGAAGCTGCTTCTCCTCCCAGTTGCTCAACAGCCCACATTCCAGTGGAACCGCCTTCACACCTAGTGTGGTGGGGTGTATTGAGTCAGAAAATGGAGGAAGGAACAACATGAAGTGAGTGCAATCCATGGGATATAGGCTGGAGAGCTGCAGGCCACAGCAGTGTCACCTGGCACAATTCCACCAGGGTTAGCAAGCCTCCGCTGATTTACACCAGGCAGCCAGTTTGACCTCCTAGACTGGTATCACTTGTCCCTGCCTGAGCACATCCCTGCCCCATTGACAACAGCATTCCCAGTAAACCCTTGAAATCAAGAGCAGCTGCAGCCTGGAGCCTGATCACAGCATGAACTGTGGACATAGCTAGACAGAGCAAGGAGCCTTCTCTTAGCCAACTGGTCTGACACCAGGCTCATCTGTTTGGCATAAGCATCCACCTGCAACGTGTCATAAACAAAAGGACCAGATTCTCAGCCTGACACACTCACTGCATTAGTGCTACCATATTCAGAGACATGGACAAGTTCAGCATAAGGGAAAGAGCAGTGCACCTTTATGTGCACTGGTTTCATGGTACACGCAAGCATTGCTCTCTGCTTGGAGAAATAAGAACATCAGTACAGGTGTGTCCATACAGACTAGAAGTCTGTTTATCCCAGTAATCTCTGTGATGGTGACAATCAGTGAATGTTAGTAAAAAAAAAAGGCAAGGGCAAAATGTAGAATACTTCTCTCAAAGTAACCTTCCAGATGCTATTTATTTTCAGCTTGGGGAAACTGTATTTCCTAACCCTCAATGAATTTATTCCATGGTAAACACTTAAAGAGTTCTGAAGATCCTTAAGTATTTAACACCAAACACATTCACTGGAAAGAACATCCTCTCCCCTCTCCTTAACTTGGCTTAGCTTTTGTTTAAGTTTCATTTGGTGCTGCACTGGAAGAAACAGTGAACATTCAATCCCTAGCTCTTTTTTTCTGGGCCACTCAACTCTTTAGACCTCTGTGACATCCCCACCTCATCTATTTTCCAAGCTAACAAGTCCCAGCCTACCCCTTGTTCCTTGTGTGAAAGTCTTTCTATTTCTAAATGTCCTAACTGCCCTTCTCTGAACTTTTTCCAGTTCTGCTACTCCTTTTTGCAGAGGAAGGACCTACATCTGTATTCCGTATTAGACCAGTAATCCACAGTATTATATAGTATCATGGTAGCATCTTACAGCTGCTTCTCTATCCCTTTTTAAATCTTTTCTAGCATTTGACTAAATTCCTTGACTGCTACTGAAATACCAGGTGACATTAACTTGTATGTTCCTGCTGTGCTGCCCAAGAACAGCAACATGCACTAAAAAAGGCAGGCAGAGCTGCTGAGACACCTATTTGTAAGTGCTCATCAGCTGCATCTCAGAAACAACTTCAGATGCTGTGGCCCAACCGCCCCATTTTCAGAGACAATAACAGAGTCAGTCCAAGGCCATCTGCCAGTTTTGCTCACTGTGTATTAGTTTTGTCACCTTTGTTTAAATAAAATGCAGCTATAATTGAAGTCTAGGACAAAGCCAGCCAGCAGCAACGCAGAAAGAGACTTTGTGCTGGAACAACTCAATCCAAATCCACCTAAAGAAAGTAAGCCCAGAACCCCTGGCCTTACACTGAGAGGCAAACCTGGCCCTTTGTGTTCTTCTGGGCATGCTTTAGATGTGCCAACACCTGGACAGAAATTCTGGATGCTGAACAGCAGCCACTATGTGTCACACAGGGCACCTCTATTTTTAGCTGCTTGAAAACACATGACACATTGATAGGGTAGAAGACAGCTGTAAGAACAGCTAAGGCTTGGCGATTCAATATGTCTGTCCAGAGCGACTGCTTCAAGAGTACTTGCGTCTCCTCACTATACACTGCTGTCTTTCTCTGCACCCTGGTGCCACTCAATCTGGTTTCACAGGTTCAGGGTGACTGACAGGATACCAGCATCGTGGGATGTGAATGAAAACAAAAATAATGTCACAACAGCTTTTGCTCATTACATATGCTCATGTGGATATTTGGATTTGATGATTAGACACCCCAAAAGGCCATGGCTGCATTTCAGATGTGACAGTTTTGAGTGCTTAATTCAAAGGGAGGCCTTAGGGAGTTTTTGGTACCTCAGGTAAAATTCTGCTCAGCAGAAAGTCAACTGCTTTAGCTGAAGTACCATAGTCTCCCTAGCATGAGCAAAGGCACACAAATAGGAAGTGTAGCTAATTCCCATGAAAGTATGAGGTATTAATCATCTTGCAGACGATACTTGCAGAGGGACTGCATTATCAAATACATTTCTAACACATAATTTTAAAGCAGTTTGAGCAGAGAGCTTTATTTCATCTTTGGCACCAGCTTTCCAACTGACATGCAGAGATATTGGAAGCAAGTATCCCATGTTTGAAGGGTTACAGAGCTGTTTCTCTCCAGTATCAGACCCAGCTTCCCACAGGTTTCTTACTAGTTGCCCTGCTCTCACCACTTAAATTGCTCTCTTAGGTTGATTTAAAGAGCCCAGGGACCCAGATCAAATTAATCCCAGTACTCAGAGACAAGCATTTTGTTCAAACCATTCTCTAATTAAAATTCCTTGCTAGAAAGGCTCCCAGACATGGCACAAACAATAGTTCTCTCCACCCCCTCAAGCTGCTGCCCTTTACAACAAGGGAGCAAGTCCCTCCTTTTCACGCAGAAATCGCCCTGCCAGACAATAAGAAGTAACTTTCGGTCAAGCCATCTGGAGCCGCTCACGCGGTATAGAGAGGAAAATAGCTGCCTTTGTTTGCACAGCAATAGGGCAGAATAAAAGGTAGCCCTACCCAAAACAGCTGCCAAGCAAAAGGCACGTTACCCTGCGACGCTTTCGGCCACATCAGCAAACTGAGTATCACATGGTTTCAATTATTTTTATCCTAGACGAGAAAAAAAGGCGAGCTGAAGTGACGCAACGGGAAACAGCTGTAATCAAACTCCGAACGGCAGCCTCCCTGCTAGCAGCGAGAGCCCTGCCACGGACTAACCGAAGCTGATCCTGGAACCGTCTTAGTTTCACTGTAAATGGGACCCGGCGGCAGGTTGTGGGACTGGGGAGGGATGCTTGCCAGGAATTGTTGGCTGGCACGGCGCGGGCTCCCGGCAGCTGCCCTCCGTGGGAGTGGAGCGCAGGCTAACCTGAAGTGACCCGCTCTGGTGCTCGCTCCCAGGGGTTACTGCCGTTCACCGCGCTCGGCTCCCTTCCTCTGCTGTAAACGCGGAAGACGGGAGAAGGGGAGGAGCAGGCGGCGGCACCGTTGTTTAGTTTAGATGGCTGCGATTTCTGCTTCAAGGGAGAAAATGTTTTTGCCTGGTAGTAGCACTTCAAAGTCACAGCCAGCCAAAAAGCAACTAAGACAAATTGCTGGCTCAAGCGCCCTCTCCCTCTTCCCGCCCCCC